>MCJB01001862.1:0-13862 GCA_002018475.1 Nicotiana obtusifolia
AGCTAGAAGCCTCCAAGCAAAGAGATAAGGAGAGAGAAGAAAGAGAGAAGGAGAGAGAACGAAGAGAGAAGGAGAGAGAAGAAAGAGAGAAGAAGAAAGATAAACTTAGAGATGAACAGTATGCTGCTCTACAAGAGCAGATCAAATCTCTCATGGCTTCTGGCGCTTTTCCTATTCCCCGGTCACCGGAAGCATCGCCAGACCCTCAGTCTGATAATGACAATTCATCCGGCGATGAAGTAGATATGAGTTGACCTTGAATTGTAATAACAACTTATATAATGTATAAGTTCATTTGAACTTTAAACCTTATTGTTGTTTAATATTGTTGTTTAATGTGTTGTTTATTGTAGTTGTTAGTATCGTTGTTGTTTGATGTAGTAGTTCTTGTTGTTGTTGTTGTTTTAATGGTTTCAATGCATATTTTAGGAATTTGGTAAAACTGACAGGGGGTGTGGCTGGCAAAACAGCCAGTTTCTTGAAAAAAAATACCAACAAAAGCGACCAACTTTGGTCGCATGTTGGTCGCTATTTTGCTTAAAAAAAAACTGATTCTGCAAATTGCGACCAAAGTTGGTCGCCAATTTCAAAAAAAAAAAATTTAAAATCTGCTAAAGCGACCAACTTTGGTCGCCAATTTAGTATTTTTAATTTTCTGCATTTCTAAGTTGCGACCAAAGTTGGTCGCTATTTGAAAATACAGAAAATTAAAAATACCAAATAAGCGACCAACTTTGGTCGCTATTTGAGAAATACAGAAAATTAAAAATACCAAACAAGCGACCAAAGTTGGTCGCTTAAGAGCAGATTTTAATTTTTTGTATTTTGTACTGGGCGACCAACTTTGGTCGCTATTTGGCGACCAAGATTGGTCGCTATTGGAAAGGTACCAACTAAATGGTGACCAGACCATTGTGGTCGCTTTTTGGTCGCTTTTAGGCATATAGGGACCAACTTTGGTCGCTTTTTCCGGTCGCTTTTTACCTGATTTTTAGTAGTGGATTTTCCGGTGAGGCAAATAGAGTAAGAACGTGTCCGTAATGAATCGGAGTCAGAGCGAGGAGCCCCTCATATCGGGCTGGCAAAACACCTGCCCTCAGGGGTATCGGGGCCATGTTCTCCTGGTACGATTCAAGGATCAAGACTTCCGAGAGCATTACCAAATAGCTGCACATGATTAAAAAATGGCGGTAATCTCCGTGCCCAATCGGATATCATAGCGTGAATATCAGCCCGTATCGGCAAAAATTCAGTGATTAGCGAAACGAAAGATTTTTACCTTTCCTAGAATTGTACTTAGGGTAAAACTCCCCTACTATAAAAAGGAGGAAGCTGATTATCCATGACAGACATTGTAACACGCATACCAAGACAGTTTATTTCAATTCTCTTTGTTGTTCAAAGTTCTTGTTTTTGTTCTTAAATTCTTCATAACGGAGGCGAAGCCAGGATTTGAAGCTTTTGGGTTTGAAATTGTATTCTTTTTAAGTTATTGGGTTCTAAATTAATAATTTGTATGTATTCAATGAATTTCTTAAGACAAATATAGAGTCTGAACAAAAACTAATGGGTTCGGCCGAACCCGCATTCCACACTCTAGCTCCGCCCCTGCTTCATAAGTGCAACTGTGGAATCGAAGGCAGTTTCCTCATTAAGCCATTTTACCAAGTTCGAGATCACCTTATCATTGGTTTGGCCATTTATTACTGACCTATCGCGCACAATGCACACCTCAATACAAGGTATGAATCGGTCGATTGCAATTATAGTAACCCAACATAGAGTCGTGATCGAATCAGGGAGTTAGATGTGAGCTAGGAGTATATATTCTAGTGCGTGAATTTGAACTATCTTAATTTGCACTTCCACAAATTGGCGTTATTTCTAATTCTATTTTAAAAAAAGTAAAGGAATAAGACTAGGATAACTGTTTTTGTTGTTTTTCAAGTTTGTAAAAAGTCTAGGGTTACTACCATCACCTAGGTGACCGCCTAACGAGATATAAACCTTAATGCTTGTTTTGTTGATCGGGGTGTATTATAGCTATCAACTCTCAATTACCTACTAAATACCTCTCGGTCAGAGAGTGATTTTGCCAATTTGGCTTTCTCAAGTCCAAATGGGTATCACACAAAATGGTTAATAATAGCTCAAGTCGGGTTATTACTATCTCTAGGTTGAACCCTTTAGTTGGGTTGATCAATCTCTCGATTGACCCAATTTCTTGTGAGCTAAGTTTTCCAAGACTAAGTCTTTCTTTCTCAAGTAGAGACTAAGTCAAATAGGCATGAATTATTGTTTGCAACCATTAATTCCACAAATTAAAGTATGAACAAGGCAAAATAATAAACACTCAATCATAAACAAGTACTAAATTAGATACCCATAAGATTTACACACTAGGGTTGGGTCACAACCCTAGTAAAAGTCTAGCTACTCATGCCTGAAATTGTAGAAATAGAAGAAAAAATACTAATTAAACTCATATTGTAAAGTTAAATGATAAAATCTATAGTAAATTACTCCAAAATATAGAAAACTCCCAAAAGAGGCAAAGAAAAACTGCTCCAGGACTTGCTGATGGCAAAAGTTGACCTAATTTTGTGAAACTCGTCTATTTATACAAGGCTGAAAATTTCGGAAAGAATTCCGCGGACCGCACAATTCTCAACTACGGCCACGAGGAAATGTTTCTGTGGTCCGCAAATTTATAACTGCAGCCGCAATTTGGTCTTCTACGGTCCGCCTCTTTATTTCTGCGGCTGCAATCTGGTCTTCTGCGGCCGCAAGTTACTTCTTCTGCTGCTGCACAATTCTTGTGCAGTCCGCAATTTTGAGGGACTTGGACTTTGAAAAGTTTGCAACCCTCTGAAGTTGATCTCCAGCTCGTCATTTGCGGCTGCACAATTCCTGTGCAGTCCGTAGTTTGCTAGATAGCCTGCTAGGGTTTTCTTCATTGTTTGCGGCTGCAGATGGAATTCTGCAGTTTCACTTTGTGAGCTTCTGTGCCTTTTATTGCCTTGTGTCTAAATTACTCCTTTTTGAGTCAGATTTCATCTTGAGAGTCCATCTTCCAATATTCCCGTAATTTTGCACATTTCATTAGTTTCGGAAACACAATTAAATTCTTTTATACTAAAACAAAAGCTAAAAGGTGCTAATAAGTAGTCAAAATCCCTACTTATCAATTATGTCTTCATTTTCTTAATCTAACGTCATTAATCACTTGTATTGAATTAATTCACATATCTTTAAAATTACATATAAATTCAATTGATATCCGATTTTTAGGGTAAATAGTTTGGTGCCCATTGTGGTGCTAGGGATAATAGTGATAATTTGATTCAAATTTTCATAACGCACTATGTTTTATGCTTGTTTTTTGAGATTTTAATTTCAGGTCAAATTAAAAATGTCAAACTCGCAATCTGCTCATTTGAACGCTGATGCTGAGTCTGGCCACCATGGCAAGAACAACAATGTAGTGCTCAATAACGAGGTGCCTCATGTTAACCCCAACGGAGTTCCGGTCACGGACCCAATCGATGCTAACTCACATGTGGCCATTAACGCAAACTTTCCTATTGACCCTGAAAACAGGGTTTGCGGGGGAGCCCGATCGATAGCCGAGGTACACACGACGGTGAAAGAGATAAGATTAATATACGGGTGATCTTCGCAATATTACAGGCTCAACAGGCGGCGATAGCCCAGTTGCAGATCTAAAGCCGCGCCCCTAGCAGAGTTGAGCCCGATCTATCGCAGGAAAACACCCGCAGAAATGAACCAGCCACAGAAAAGCCGAGTGAATTTGAACCCGGGACCAACCCTGAGATAATAAAGATGCTTGAAGAACTGAAAAAGTGGGTAGAATTGGGAGAAAAGAAAATCGAAGCCAACGATAAAAAAGTGGAGACCTAAAATTTTAGGGTTGATCAAATCCCAGGAGCACCCTCGATATTGAAAGGCCTGAATTCCAAGAAATTTGTCCAAAATTTCCCTCCGAGGGCAGCTTCGAAATCGATCCTAAAAATTTCTGTATGCCCGAAATTCCAAAGTATAGCGAGACCACAGATCCAAATGAACACGTGACCTCCTACACGTGTGCCATCAAGGGAAATGACTTAGAGGATGACGAAATCGAGTCGGTTCTACTGAAAAAGTTCGGAGAAACCATGTCTAAAGGAGCAATGATATGATATTAGAACCTGCCCCCTAATTCCATTGATTCATTGACTATGCTTGCAGATGCCTTCGTGAAAACTCATGCCGCGGGTCATTAAAGTCTAGACCAAAAAATCGGACCTCTTTAATGTGAAACAAAGAGATAATGAAATACTCAGGGAATTCATATCGAGGTTTCAAATGGTGGACCTGCCCCCGGTTGCAGACGATTAGGCCGTTCAAGAATTCACGCAAGGACTCAACCCCCAAAGCTCCTTGGCTTCACAGCAGCTGAAACAGAATTTGATAGAGTACCCGGCGGTAACTTAGCTGACATCCATAACAGGTACTAATCGAAAATCTGAGTCAAGGATGATCAGCTCAGGGCCCCCCTTTGGGTCAGTATATCTCATCAGAACTAATGACAGATCTAAAAGAGTCGTCTATCATGAACCAAGACTAAGAAGAGATCGGCATCAACTGCATAGCGGAGATCGAAGGGGCACCAGATCCGGATATAACCTTGTGAGGAATGAAAAAAAGAAGCGATCGAGGTCATAATAACTGGGGATTCATGAGCAAAACGGTTTCGACAGGCCAATGGGGGCCAGGGAAGCACCGAGGTTATCGGAATACAACTTCAGCGTCGATGTTGCTGACATCGTATCAGCCATCGGACGCATCAACGATACTAAGCGGCCTTGGCCATTGCAGTTTGTTCCTGCCCAAAGAGACCCCAACATGATGAGTAAGTATCATGGCACTCACGACTACAGGACCGAAGATTGCCGAAAACTAAGAGAAGAAGTGACCTAGTTATTCAATAACGGACACCTCTAGGAATTTCTGAGTGATCGAGCAAAAAATCTGTCACGACCCAAGCCGGAGGGCCGCGATTGGCACCGGACCCTACTCAACGGGCGCCGGCGTACCTGCTATCTTACTTCCTTTGTTATCTATAAGGCCGATGAATGCCCGTGTAAATAACAACAATAATCATAATTAGCTCAGACCTTCCGGTAAAAACACATTTCATACATATCAACAGAAATACCATGTCATGACGTGAACATACATATATAATATAACCTGGCCGACACGGTCATCATACAAAAACTATGCAACAAAAGACACATTTGCCGACAAGGCACTTGCTAACTGTACATGAGTCAACCCACTGTCTATTGTCTATGAGCATCTACTGAAACATATGTAATACAACCTGAGTCGGAACAGGGCCCCGACATGCCCATAATGCTTATAACCAAAATGCATACCAAGACTGTGGCAAGAAAGGGCTTTGTTTCTATTTCTATTTTTAAACTAAAGATTACAAAATAGAGAAATAAAATTAAGATTATTATTTTTGTTGTTTTTCAAGTAGGTAAAAGCCTAGGGATGTGACCATTACCTAAGTGTTTGCCTAATGGGGTTAAAACCTTAATGCTCATTTTGTTGATCGGGGTGTATTATAGCCACCAACTCTCAAGTACCCACTCAATACCTCTGGGTCAGAGAATGGTTTTGCCCAATTTGGCATTCTCAATACAGTCGATAAAAGCTCATGTCGGGTTATTACTATCTCTAGGTTGAACCCTTTAATTGGGTTAATCAATCTCTCGATTGACCCAATTCCTTGTTAGCCAAATTTTCCTAGATTAAGTCTCTCTTTTTCAACTAGAGACTAAGTCAAATTGACATGAACTAATATTTACAACTATTAATTCCACAAATTAAATCATGAACTAAGCTAACTAATAAATACCCAATCATAAACAAGCACTAATTTAATTACCCATAAAGTGAACACACTAGGATTGGGTCACAACCCTAGTAAAAGTCTATCTACTCATGCTTGAAATTAAAGAAAGAGAAGAAGAAATACTAATTAAACTTATAATGTAAAGCTAAAATGATAAAAGCTATAATAAAATACACCAAAATATAGAAAACTTCCAAAAGAGGCAAAGAAAAATGGCTACTGAACTTGCTGCTGTCAAAACTTGACCTAATTTTATGAAACTTATCTATTTATACAAGGCTAGAAATTTCGGACAAAAATGCCCTTCATGAGGTTCTACGGCCGCAAAATTCCATGTGCGTTCCGCAGAATTCTTCATCTGGCAGGAGCTGGGGTTCTGCGGCCGCACAATCCTGATATCCGGCCACGAGGCAATATTTATGCGGTCCGCGAATTTAATACTATGGCTGCAAGGCTCTCTTATGCAGTCCGCAATAGTATGGTTGCGGTCGCACAAATCTTGTGCCTGGACTTGGTGTTTTTGTTATCTCTCTGATCTTGGTCTCAAGTCCGTTTTTTGCGGCCGCACAATTAATGTGCGGCCCGCAGTATGCTAAAAAGTCTACTGGGTTTTCCTTTTTTGGTTGCGGCCGCAGATGGAATTCTGCGGACCGTAATTTCTTCTGCGGACCACACTTTATATGCTTCTGTACCCTTTTGTTGCCTTGTGTTCGGACTACTCCTCTTTGAGCCGGATTTTATCTCGAGAGTCCAACTTCCAACATTCCTACAATTTTGCATATTTTATTAGTTTTGGGAACGCAATTCGATGTTTTTAGACTAAAATAAAAGTTGAAAGGCGCTAATAAGTAGTCCAAATCCCCACTTATCAAGTACAGATGCCCTCGATCCACTCCTTTAACCGGGAAACTGCATCCAAAACCTGGGCTACAGCTTCACAACCACAAGCATGAATGAGAAGATAGAAATTGAAGAAAAATAATTTTAATGTTTAAAGAGAGACTTTCACTAACGAGACGCATCCCACTTCTCAAGGAATGGCATGTATATTGGGGGGATCAACTCCTCGATTTTCACCCGGACAAAGCGTCCCTGCCAACCTCGGTCTCGGTCTTTGTCGATACTCAAAAAGGGGGCTTGCTGCTCCGACAAGTAATCTTGATAAGTCCCCTTCGGAACATCCAGGAAATGTATAATCGAAGCAAGTGGTCGATCGTGAACTGACGAGATTCGGTCTTGTTCACGAAGTAGCGGAGGAGGGTCACGATCCTCCACAACGATGGATGGATTTGCCCGACGCACACCTTGTACCTCTTGCAAAAGTTTAGAACGATCGCGTCTACTGGGCCCAATGTGAATGGATAAGTGTACACACTTAAGTACCCCTCCACGTGGGTAGTAACAGCGTCCTCAGGCCCGGGGACTACTACATTCTTGCCTTCCCAATTGTAGTCCTTACGGACTCTAACAAGAACATCTTCAATCACAGAACATATGTACCTCGAGACACCTTCTCCCCGGTCCTGTTTGCACGAGAGCTTCTCGACTTTAAAGTCATCTACAATTGAGCAGCCCTCGGAAATGAACACTGACAAGGGAGGCTTGGTGGCCAGTTTGTTAGCAGCCACAACGAGGAAAGTCGTTTCAAGAGTAACCACCTCAGGAACAGTTTTCGATGTTTTGGCCATTGTCATCTAGGGGATTGTTTGAAAATTTGAGGAAAGAATGCAAAGTTTTGGAAAAATTGGTTTTGAAGATGCAGAACAGAGTATGAAGATTTGAAGAAAATTTGGGCAAAAATCTGGAGCTTACTATGGAAATTAAAGAACAAGGATGAAGATATGAAGTTTTGAAGAAGATTTGATGATAGCTAGAAAGTTCAAAGGTAATGATTTAGTTGAAAAGTAAAAAAAGACAAAAAGAGCAAGCTTTTATAGGCAAACAGCCGATGCTTCTCATTCGGGGGCAACCTGCCGGTGAGCGATACTTGTCCGAAGTCTAAATGACGCGACTGACGGAACGTTTCGGCTCCCTCGTCGTAACGTACAATGGAAGAAACCGGAGTCATTGTCGTTTCCCATCGTTTTGGCGAGCCTACTCTATGAGAAACGAGGGGACTATCTGAATACGGGTAAAATCAAGTCCACTGAACACTCCCATTTTCTGGTAAGGCAAACAAAGCAGGAATGCGACCGTATTGAATCGAGGTCAGAGCGAGGAGCCCTTCGTATCGGGGCTCGGGTGAAACACGTACCCTCGGGGGGTATCGGGGCCATGTCCTCCGGGTATGGTTCGAGGATCAAGACTTCGGAGAGCATTACCAAACAGCTGCACTCGACTAGTAAAGGGCTGTGATGTTCGTGCCCAACCGGATATCACGGCGTCAATCTAGGCCCGTATCGGTAGAAAATCTGTGATTAGTGAAACAGAAGATTTTTACCTTTCTTAGAATTGTACCTAGGGTAAAACTCCCCTACTATATAAAGGGGGAAGCTGATTATTCATGACAGACATTGTAACCCACATACCAAGGCATTTATTTCAATTCTCTTTGTTGTTCAAAGTTCTTATTTTTGTTCTTAAGTTCTTCATAAGTGCAAGCTTGAAATTGAAGGAAGTTTCCTCATTGAGCCATTAATCGAGTTTGGAATACCCTTATCATTGGTTTGACCATTTATTACGTCTTTCATTTGCTTAATCTAACGTCATTAATCACTTGTATTGAATTAATCCACATATTCTTAAAACCACATATAAATTCAATTGTTATCCGTTTTTTACGGTAAACAATTTGTTTTGAAAAATTCATTGAACATGTACAAATTATTAATTTATAATCTAGTAATTTCAAATGACTAAAATCTCGAATTCATAAATTTTAAATTCTGTATCCGTCGCTACTTGAACATCCGATACATAGATGCTTCTTTCTACATTTTATTGTAGAACATAGCCATAAATATGTTAAAAGTTCGAAAAGAAATAATTAATTACAATCTTAATGAGATTGCTAAAGTGATCATTAAGAGTAATTAAAGATAGGAACAAGAAGGATTTTTCATTGGAGCCATATCCCAGGATGAGTTGACATTATATGGCTTGTTTTATACACACGAGAATAAATTTAAGATATAGTAACTTTTTAGCATTATATTGGAAATCTTTCGGCATACATGATCATTCAATCTCTTTTATCTTTTTTTCAGGATCATCGATATTTGGCAGTTTAGACGCCAGAAAATTGACTGCTTCAATACATGATCACCTCTCGCAATTAAGCTAACTGCCTAAGTGTGTAATTTTATGTATACCTATGGGCAGCTTATAAGCAATCTGCAATCTTTTACCTAATGAGCTGGCTTTTAAAATCAAAGTTAGACGGGTCCAAACATATAGGGGTCGTTTGGTAGGCCGTATTAAGCAAAATAATCCCCGTATAAAAATTTAGTCCGTTCAATATCATGTTTGGTTGGTCAATTCAATTTACTCCTACCTAATACATGGATTAGTTATACCTCATATGAGGGATTAACTAATACCAAGGAAAGGAAGGGATTACTAATCCCTGGATTAGCTATACATGGATAAGACTTAAAATTACTAAATCCAGACTTATACATTGCATAATTAATTTTTAATACAATGAACCAAACACTTAATAAAAAATAATCTCAGCACTACAATCCCTGCATTATTAATCCCTGCATTACTTGTGTTCGTACCAAACGACCCCATAGTATCAGTCAAATATATTAGTACTAGTTGACAGTACACTCTAATATCAGACGAGAGCGGGAGGCTTGAGCAGCTTATAATCAGTCCGCAACCGCCTTATGAGCTAATTTTTGAATTATAGCTAAGTGGAGCCGGAATAATATGGACGTACAACATCACATAATATGATAGCCTAAGGTTGTCGTACATACAACTGGATGCAATTTTGTATCTTATTCTTCATTTTAACTTTTAAGTGGTAAAATGCTTTGTCTTTTTGAAATCAAAATGCATTTAAAGATGTGTCATTCCCTTGTTCCATCCGTATCTATGAAAATGCACTTTGGGAAAAACACAGTAGCTTCCTGCCTATGATTCCATTGCACAAGCTTCGATTCAAGAAATTGGTTCCACTTTAATCTGGTACCTAGACTGCACAACCCTGAACAGAATGTCGGCATCCAACTCAAGATATTACTGTTTTTGAGGAAAACTAAAGAAGAATGATAGACTAAAGACAACAGAAAGCAAATAGATTTTCTTTTCTTTTTTTCTAGCACAGTTTCGAAAGAAAGAAAATACCCAAAATAAGTCCCCCCTTGTACTGACATATAAGGTGGAAAACGACACTGACTCAACGCTGCAAAATTTGTAACAAAAGAAAGCTTTAACATCATTTGTCCACATGTTTAAGTTGCTTTATATAAACTACAGAAGATGTTTTTATAGGAAAAGTCCTTGTGTTGTCCTTGTTCAAGACAAAGATAGCCTCTGTTAAAGTGTGTCCTGAAAAGTATGGTTTCACCACCTCAAACGGAGGGTCCTCAACGAGGAAAAAATTTATTTTTTACCTCACACAACTAAGCGCTAGCTGTGTGAGGCCTCTTTTTTGTCTCACAACTTTGTGGTCCCAGAATTTTGTTGACCCTAATGTGTAAGATATGAGTTCACAAATGTGTGAGATAAAAAAAGGCCTCACACAACTAATGTCAGTTGTGTGAGACGCACAATAAAATCACTCATCTAATTAACAGAACGAAACAATGACTAGAAAAGGTATTCTGCTACTTTTATATTCCTCACTTTACTGAAAGTATTAACATGAAAAGGAAAACCATTTTCAGGAGATTCCAATGCCTTTATCTTTTTGTAAGTTTCTATTGGAAAGCAGTTAAAAGAAGAAAGTTGGTGAGAGAACTAGTTGTATACTTTTTAGAGTCTAGTATAATATTCTAGGATGTAATAAGGAAAACATAATCGTAAAGTGAAATAAATTACTTTCTAACCAAAATGAACATCAAAGATGGCCATTTAGCTGCATCAAGAACGACACCTACGAATCCACCTCCAAGATTATTCAGAAAAATTCAAAATCTAAATAAGGACCAGATGATCTATCCGAATCAGAAGCAGCCTTCTCGTTTGCATACGACGATGACTTGCACGATTGTTTAAAAAATGTAAGATCAACTGGTTTAGGAATCTCTGGAGGATGAGTACTCCGAATGAGAGCCCAGTTAACGCTTTCAAAGAAAGGATGTTGTTTGATCTCCGTCGCACCTCTTTTAAATCCTAGTCTTTTTTGAGGATCCTTCATAAGTAGACCTCGGATCAAATCTTTTGCAGCAAAACTAACTGTTGATCCCTCAGGGAACTTTAGAGGTTGACCGACAACATTAAATAATGTCTCTCTATTTCCGTTGCCTTTAAATGGTGTCTTCCCATGAAGTAACTCGTACAGAAAAATCCCAAATGTCCACCAATCAACAGCACTACCATGACCATCTCCTCTAATTATTTCTGGGGCTAAATATTCATGCGTTCCAACAAAGGACATCGATCGAGCTGCAGTTGGCTCTGCGACCAGCACAGGAAGTGAACCAGCAGACACCACGGGTGTACGATCACCTCTCGTTTTGGTTGTTTTTTGGTTGAGGAGACGAGGCTTAAAACACGAAGGTTGAAAGCATGAAGGCTCTACACAGACAGGTAATTTGCACGCTGGATCAATGCATGATGGCTGGATACAGTATGAAGAGATAGCACAAGATGGCTCATCGCTGGATCTTAAAAGGGTGGGACTAACACAACATCTCAACGACAAATCAAAATCTGACAGCATTATATGGCCATCTTCCCTCACCAAAACATTTTCAGGCTTTAAATCTCTGTATACAACGCCCATCATGTGTAAATACTCAAGGGCGAGCAACACCTCTGATACATAAAACCTGCCACCAGGAAAAGGAAACAAACTCTTTATGATACTTCAAAATAGACATAAAATTGGAAGTTTAATACCAAAACTGAGACCTAATAACATGCACTGTTTGCATGGAATTAAGGTACGGTTAGAATAGACCATGTTCCCCATTTAAATTCATCTCAGGCCAACATTATACTCAGATCATGCTTAAGTATTTTGAGTATAATGGATTTTATGAAAGCAGAGTGAATAATATTATGCTTCAACAGTGGTTAATACTAAGTGAAAGTGTTAACAATCTGCATTCCTAGGATTTGAAATTAGGGACATAAACGATCGAAAGTAATGAGCAATCACCATTAAAACTCTAATCACACACGCTGCCAAGGGCGAAGCTGTGTGTGGCTAAGGGTGATCAACTGAACACCCTTTGCCGAAATATTATATTGTGTATAGACTAAGATATTACTTGTTGTTAGTGATCAAAAAATAGATTTTGAACACCCTTGCATAGCCCACTGACAAAAGGTGTTCAAATTTTGAACACCCTTATTGAATTTTCTGGCTTCGCCACTGCACGTTGCATAGGGAACTCAAGGAAAATCAGCAAGTCAGACCAGTGATGAAATGACTAGCAGCAACATCTAGTGACATAAGACACTTATTCCAGATACCAATGGTAGTAATATGTATAACAAAGGAACAAGTAAAAATTGAAAATGTTGGTACATATGCAGTCAAATTTGCAACTACACAGTTGAAAAATTCAGAAACTATAATAAAAGACAAACCTTGCAGCTTGTTCTGTAAAATGCTTGCCGGGCTGGCGCTGCCTGAGCAAATGAAGATCTCCCCCACTACAGAACTCCATCAGCAAACACGAAAATTTCTCGGTTTCAAAATGTGAATAAAGGGTTGGGAGGAAGGGATGGTCTAACAAGGCCAAGATATCCCTCTCAGTTTGAGCTCTCATCACCTTCTTCCGCCCAGCTAACATCCCTTTGTCCATTACTTTCATTGCAAACAAGCATCCCATCCCCCTTAACTCTGCCAAATAAACGCTCCCAATATCGCCAAATCCAAGCTTTTTCAAAAGCCTAAAATGAGCCAAGCCCAACTCTCCATTTTTCCCTTTGACACATTGTATTGCATCCCACCGAATATCATTACCCTTGTGAGGTTTTGATGGACAAATGCCCCTGAAACTAGCCTCGTTTGGGTCAGCACTGTTACAATAACTAATTGAACTAAAACTGGTATTTTTACTGTCAACATATTCAACAGCCTTTTCCAATTCAACATTCAAAGATTCCATTTTTTTCCCTTCAAAACCACCATCAGTACTCAGTTTACTGCCTATGCTATTATTCTCAGATAGGGTAAAGCTAGTACTACAAAAATCAATGCTAGTACTGTTAGTATTGCTAATACTAAGGTCTTGGAAACTGACCTTGAGAGAAGTGGGCTCAGTGTCTATGCTATTATTGGCTTCTCCTCTATTATTCATGACTGACTATAGGGACGAAAGAGACCTGTTTGATGAAATGACTGAAAGAAGCAGAAATGAGATTTGGGGTTTAAAGCCTGAGGAGTTTGGCAAAAGGAGGGAAAATGAATGGTGGTCAAATGGGGTTTTGGTGACGCCGAGGTAGTCAAAGAGAAATGAGAGAGAGAATATGCTAAAACTTGTGCATATAAGGACTCAAAAGGGTATTCAAATTTGAATGGGTAGTCATCTATTTACACACTCCTAGAAATCAAACAGCTTGAGACAAAATATATAGGACCAGTTACAGTTAAATATACACCCACTCTATTTAATACAACGATTTGTGTGTTTGTGACGGGAGTAACAAGGATGCAAAAGCCTATCCATTTTTATAAACATAAACAACTCAACCCACAATTCTTAATGCATTATTACCTAAGTCTGTCACTTCTTGTTGCACATAAAGTGCAATGTGGGCCAATTAGGTCTTCTTCGATTTCTATTGAGTATTTCTTTTGGTTGTTGGG
>MCJB01001864.1:0-12589 GCA_002018475.1 Nicotiana obtusifolia
AAACTGGTGATATGTGCATTCATCGTGGTACCAGGAACATAGGTGAAGCGAAACAGTCTCTTCTTCATGTACAATTTATTTTGACTGTTTTTCTTCAAAAATTTATCCTCCAATGCTTTCCATAATTTACTTGCAGAAGTTTCCTTTGTGTATGGATATTTCTGCTCTCTTCCAAGGTAGGATCGAATGGTACCGCAAGCAACACGGTTGATGATTCTCCAATCTTCATCTCCAATAATATCTGGTTTCTTTTCTTCAATGGCAAGGTCTAGCCCTTGTTGAAAAAGGACATCTAGAACCTCGCCTTGCCACATCCCAAAATGTCCTGACCCGTCAAAAATTTCTACCGCAAATTTCGCATTTGACACAATTCTTGTCATAAGCGAAGATGCCAACAATGACGTATTATTGACACTTGATGTAGCTTCTTCTTGTTTATTGTCTCCCATTTTTGACACAAAATATTATTTAATAGCTGACGACACAAATCAAGATTATTTCCTTTCTGGTGTGGAAGATCAAACTAAGTTGCAACCACAGAGCATACTCAGACAGAACCTTGACTCAGTTACCAAGATAAATCTTTTCTGATGTGGAAGATCAGACTATGCTGCAACCACAGAGCATACTTAGACAGTACCTTGGGGATACCAATTGTTGCGGAAGCCAAATGTATATAGTGTGAATAAGTCACAACTACTATACCAAAAATTATGACAGCCACCAAATAATAAATAGACAATAAAGCAACAATAAAAAGAACACCAGAATTTACGAGGTTCGGCCAATTTTGCCTACTTCCTCGGACACAACCAATATTTTATTCCACTCCAAAAATACAAGTGAAATAATACTAAAAAGAGAAGATACAAATGCCTTAAGAAGATATGAAGGCAAATGAGAGGTGTGTATAAATCCTAAACATTAGGCCTCCTTTTATAGGGAAAATTCCAACCAAATTTTCTCTACCCACCGATGTGGGACTTTTGCCACACTAACAGCTTTTTCATAAATATGGGGTCTTGCCTTGTTTATCCCATAAATATTATACCTTGGTTATAATTTCAAGATTCTGGTATAAGTTTTATCTTGGTGATGGGTAATATCCACAATTAAATACTGAACACATTTAATCCCAAATTTTATACAGGGATAAATTGCGTAATTCCTGTGAGCAAACAACTCCTTGATATATTAAACGATCATGATAGTTGCGGTGAAGTAGGTACAGATATCAACGTCTAAGCCTACATTAAACATGTTTCCAACTTGTTTGATTGACTGATAATACAATAATACAGCAAACTCTTCTTCTGTTGAATTACATAAACAAAGAAAAAACAAATTACAATTCACACCATTGAGAACTATCCAAATCTGATATACAAGATGAACACCATGGTGATGCGTGGCATATCTAGCCACCTGCAATAGGTTCTATTGAACTCACTGCTTCTGGCTCGAACAACGTATATATCAAATTAAAAATATACATATAAAGAGAGTAAACACAATTATTGTTAATCCATAAAATTTAAATTTTGAATTCGTTTCTGCTGACAGTAAAACTAAGTCTGTTCCAATCATTTTATATTCCTAGAAGCACGAATACGAGTAAAGGACAACAACAATTTCTTCACTTTCTTCATAGAGTAGTAGTAGTTAACTCGAAAACGCTTCAAATTCCCTGTTCTTGAACCAAAGCAGTGTTTGGAGGTTGGCGAGGTAGCTGCCCCCCGCGAACTCTGAACGTTCGTCGGGTTGGAATACGCGAACAATGGCAACGAAGACATGGAAAAAGATGACGAACGAGACGATGTAGGAGAAATAATTGATGGTGAATGAGTAATTCTCTTGGAGAAAATGGAGTGATAAAACTTGCGTTTTGAATGTACTTTTTGTAAAGATTTTAAATGTGAAATGGATTGATATGAAGGTGGAGGAGTTAGTGGAGGATTGAGAATAGTATTTGCAAATGTATGTTTAGGTGTACCTGGTTCAGATTCCCAATGAAATGGAATTGAACTAGAAGAAGATCCTTCATAGTAATAAAACCTAAAAGAAGACTCACCTTTATTTGAATTTTCCTTAGATAAAAGTCTTGAAAAGAATTTGTCATCATCTTTAATTAGAAGAAAATCTTGTAAATATTGAGGACGATCATTGCTACCATCACTCACCATTTGTGTAGCGATAATGTGTTGAATCAAAAAATATCGAGAATATCAAGGTATATTATCTTCTGCTTCGATGGATAAATCCCGAGCCAAACCCTTTCTCTATTTCTTGGATGAATGAAAGAAGAAAAAGAAGATTTCTAGATATCTAAGTTGGGCATTATTGAATATAACATTGTACCATTCATTTAGTCCACTGCAAATTAAATATATATTAAGAAGGTTTTCAAGGGGTACTATTGAATTGAAGAGTAGTTAATATATAAAGGTACGAACAAGAGCATGCAGAATAAGTCAAAGGACTTGTGCTGTTTATAAAAATAGAATGCAACGTTTCAACAGAAGAAGTGATGTTGATGTATTTATCTTTTATGAGTTTTTAGTTTTATACACCGTCAATGCTAAAAATTTTCAGGTTATTCAAACATATTTATTAGTAAGTCTATTTTAAATGTAGGATTTGTAATTTTGAAAATAAGAAAAAATATCTGCAACAACGGGTAAAGGTGATGTAAATATAGGTGGAGCCAGGATTTTTACATTATGGGTTCTGAATTTTAAAACAATGACTCCAAGTACTAATAACTAAATTTTAAATTTAATTTTTGTACATATTTAATAAATTTTTTTAACACAAATATACTGTATGAACAAAAATTATTAAATTTTATCGCGAACATTATCTAACTCCGCGTGTGGACGTGAAGGTGTAAAAATTCCTTATAATGATAATGTATATAACTTAAACTCTAATTTAAACTTAACCAAGAACTGCATGGTGCGTTTTTGATGTGTTAATTAGCTAGTATGTCGTGTACTTTTTAGGAAATAAGATTTAATACTGTTGGTCAGTAGTTATAATAACTAGTAAAGAAAATGAGCAAATGCAGACTACCTAAAATTTATGAATTATTTTTAGACTTTTAGTTTATATTCGACGGCGACGTTTTCCGGAATACGTGATCAAACAAAGAGTAGAAATTAAAACCTCTTATTTCTATTTTTTTGTATGAACTCGACAGTGATTCTTAACTCACTGTAATAAGCAATCAATTTAATTAGTATCTTGTCTTTTTGCTTCGAAAAAGAAAAAATCTTGTTTTTTTGCATGAAATAGATTGATTAATATCAAGATTTGCTAGAGAAGTGATTGAAATTTACTATGTGTTTATTAGTTTCAACACGAGAAAATGATCATTTTGGTTATTGGTGGAGTAGGTACTGTTGATGGATACTGTTAAGATAATGGGGAACACACAAGAAGTTGATCACATCAATTTTGGCTCATAGAAAAGGTTGTCAAAGGCTAGTTGATTTGACAGGCTTATGAACTAAAGGGCAATATCGTGCACAAAATATTTTATACTAATAGAGGGTTCGGAAAAAAGTCACACTCCTAAGAAGCAGTATAATGTAAACAATTTATTCAGGGGCGAAGTTATATTCTCCTAAGGGTTGTTAATTGATCACCCTTCCTCAAAAAACTTAGTATATGTATAAGTAAAATATTAAATTTTAGAGGTATATAACATTATTTAACACCCTTTGTCGTGGAATTTTTTCCACTTCTTTTAAGCATGAATACCCTTGGGAAAATTTCTAGCTTCGCCACCGAGTCCATCTTAGTGCACGTATTAATGGCTGCTTCCACGGCTCGAACCCATGACAGGTGTAGTGCCCCGGAAAAAGTTTCGAAATATTATAAGGTCATTAAGAGGTCCGACGTGTGCTAATTATATTTATTTGTATGCGAGTGTTAATTAACAATATGAAAGATATCCCATAAACTTAATAACAAGTGTACGAGGTATATTTGAAGTGATATAGAGCTTAAGGAGAGCCCTTGGGACAAGTTAAGTTGGAAATTACATAATAGACAAAAGTTTCAAATGAATACGCGCAAGACCTAATTTTGAACGAGCATATCTAGATATATATATAAGGAGTTATGTGGTGAAAAGCCTATCAGAGGAAAGATCTTCGAGTCGAGTTTCTAACGCTTCAAATTGTTTGTCATTTGGACATTCCTACAAGGAGTTATGATCAAATTACCAAACGCCGGCAGTGAAGTACTGCCATAGCGTCCGGGTCCACATTCGAACTTCAAGGAGGAGTGAATTGGGGACGTGAAGCGCCTGGGGAAGCGTCCGAAACCCAGAATTTGGGCCTATAAGCACAAAACTGGGGAGAGAGAGCATTTTGAGCTTTTGGAGTTAGGGTTCTTGAGGTCAAGAGGCGATTTTAAGCTCAAATCAAGTCCAACCAACTAAGATAAGTTGTTAATGATATTTTGGGTTGATTCTTACTCAATATACATGAGTTCTAATATCATTCATACATCCAAATACTAGATTTCATCATCAAATCCTCAATAACACAAAAAATTGCCAAAGTTGTAAATTTTCAAAATTGATCTACTAGAGATAACTCTAATACTTCAAACTCATTTATTATGAGTAGTTAGAAGTATTTGAAGCATTTGTTACAAGTTTTATTGGTTGAAAGATTGGATTATAAAACTTTAGTTCATGGCATGAATAGTACTTTTGAGAAAATGAGAGAGAAGATGAATAGTAATCTTGGCGATGAAATTGATGAATATAATGAATCTATGGAATTATTTGTTAGTAAAAGTTGGAAGTGATCAAGTAATCACCCGAATTGTATATTTTGCAAATGTTGATTATGGAAGATGATGAATAGTAACTTGGTGGCATTAGACAATTGATGTATTTTCATTAGTGACTTCGAATGGGTATTAAAATATAAGAATGAAGTTGAATTAGCTAGTATGTGAATCTATTCGGCGATTTGAGTTGTTGGAGGCTTGTAGCCAACTTATGAGTCATAAATGGATATTGATCAATATTTTTAGGTCATATTTTGATGTAATTAGGATATCTAATTGTAGATATCGACTTGTTGGTGATGTTTGAGCATTTTAATCAATATTGAAACGATGGAAGAGGATTGAAAGCTTGTGAATGTTAATAAAGCGAAAGCGAGGCAAGTTGATTAAAACTTACTCTTCTCGAAGGATTTCCTCTAAAATCATGTTTCGAGTTAATACTTAAGTTGTTTGTAAATATACTTTCGTGCTTGTGAGGACAAACAAGTACGGATGTCTCCATGTACTAAAATATTATGTTGCATATGTAAGTGTCATGTTGTTTTATAAAACTTTATGTTAAATCTTGTTAGCAAAATGACACTTAAGGTAAATGTTATAAGTTTTTATCAGAATTTACATATTGATAAGATTATACATATTTGAGTGCTAAAGATAAATTTTCATGGAAAGTATTTCTTTTGAAAATTGACAAAATAGAATAGTACTTGTGGTATCTTTTTAAAGATTGATGTTAAATTGCTAAAGGTTTTAACATGTAAAGGTTGTTTATTTATTTTTTGTTCAAATGGTTTAGATTTTCTATTAATGCTATAATTTGATTAAAAAATAGATCCTTTGAGATTATTATGCTATGAATCTATTTTTGAAATATCAAATATTTCGGGAGTTACTTGTGTTCACTGAGATTGGCTTCAAATATTTTGTGTTCGTCGTTATGAAACTACACGTGCCGGTGTAGGCATAGATGTCCACTTTGTGGTAAGACTACGACATAGTGCTCTCCCTCGAGAAGGTACTATTTTGTGCTATTATTAACATGGCTGAGTCGATTCGTACGGCACTATGATGAGACGACTTGAGCAAGTAAGGTATATGATACTTGCCACTATGTACATAACCTAGTTGACCTTCTTGTATCGGTGATGATATAGTACTCCCAGTAAAAGGTAAGGATAATTTTCTTATGTTTAGGCGCAAGGAGCCGAAAGTGATTTCAATGACTTAAAGCAAATGAAACGATTTTGTATGATTTTATTCAAAATCTTGGATTGATATAAAAGTTTTAAAAGTTTATATTGTGGGTTATAATTCACGTGTCTTTTATTTAAAATGATAAAGATCATGAATTGATAAAATTTCTATCGTTTATGTCAAATATTGGTGCATTATTTTTATAAAGTTTGTCCCAAGAACTTAAGTAAAAAGAGTCTATGACACTTATGGAGTATCATCGTGGTGTACTCAGCCCTTAGGGGCCCCTCTTCAGGGTCCCATTTTCTTTATGTGTTTCAGGATGAGATGTGACATGTGATGTATGGACAGGACTAGAATGACTCTCTTCCGAGGTATGATGAAGCACCACTTTTATCTCGTGGTAGCTATCATGCTATTTCTTATTTTCTTTATCGGAATTATTTCAAGTGGTAGTTCTATTTTTTGGTATAGAGACTCCATAGATAATTGTGTTGGATGTAAAAATGGGATTGTGGATAAAGGAATAATTATTTAATTTGATTATATCATTTTTATGAAAAGTTTCATGTAAGATTTTAAAAATAAAAAAAATATTCTATGACTTAATATGAAAATGCACAAGATTTTCAATTGGCTTTCGCAATTATATTTGATTTGATATATGGGTTAGTTCGCTCAGATCAAGTAATATACCGGGTACCGATCACGTGATTTTGTGTTTGGACAACAGGCTTATGGACTATATGAGAATTTTGGAGAAGATCTCGTTAAAGAGTTGCACCTAGAAGTTACCCATGATTTTGACTTTTAAGGTTAACTAATAATCTGTGCAATATATTGTTTAGTTCTTAGTTGATCGGTTGAGTTTGAAGTTCAGAGCTTGTACCAAAAAGCAATAATCCGTATTAGTTTGGTACAAAATACAAAGCATATTTTGATTTTTCAGTTAATTTAACAGCTTTTTTTAGGTTAACCGTTAGTTTTTAGGGCTTAGGACTATATATATATACACATATATAAGTATCAACCTTTTTGCATACATTAAGGACTATATTGTCAAGTAGTATATATCAAAGACCAAAATAATTATACTTTATTAAAACTAAAGAAATTGCAACCATAATCTATGGGGAAAAGGAATATGCAACTAACTTTTATTAAAAGAACAAAAATAAAGGCTGAAAGGCTTAGGTAGAATTGTCTTTGTCATGGGATGTTAATACGTCCTCGTGAATTGAAAGAGATGTTCCTGGTAATTATTATTTTTAAAAGTTATTTTTATAATGTATATTCAAATCAAACGCGAGTACATCAGTAATGAGAGACGGAGGGGCAACATCTACTCCATCGAACTAGATATAGAACAGATGCTCTAGCAAAACAGTGAGCAACCTACTGATGCAATTGGAAATAACCTCAGCTTGCGAAGCTGATACAGGAAGCTTAAAAGAATGTACGTAGCCATTAGGGGTCAGTTAATGATGGGTAGAGTTAAGTTTACTAATTGAGCAGTTAAGTGCCTTTTAGGTTTCTTAAGTAAGTTTGGTAAATTATAATTAGGCCTATAGATTTAAGATACTACAACACTTTTAGTCCTTGTCAGAGTTAATTACAAGTTTTTGTTTGGTAGTGCATAGTGGAGGCTATATGTAATCATCAGTGAATATCAGAAGGAATCAATTGAAAACCTATTTTAATTTTGCCCTAATTTATTTTCCTGCGCTTTTTACTTTTCTTTTTCACTGTTTCATTGTCGCCGGCATCAGTGGTATCAGAGCAGCTCCTTGGCTCTGTGGGAATCCAATACAGGAGAATCAAGTGAAGTCATGGACATGTTACACAAAATGTCTGCAGATATGTCTAGCTTACAGCTCGTCAAGACCAATTCGAAGCTTTTCAAGTGCAGGCTTGTAAGAATCAGGAAAAGGCTGTTACTGATATGCGAGAAGTGATTAATGAGGTCATACATAGCGGCAGAAGACCCAAACGAGGCAAAGATATAGACCCAAGAGGAGGGGAGTTGTACTCTCCTAGGGATTTCCCTCTCAGCTTAGGAGAAATGGCAACACCCAACTCCATAGGAGGTAATTGTTCAACTTTGTCGAGTGTTTACTTCCTAATAGTATTCCGATCTCAAACACTATACCTTATGTTCGAAATACTTATAAAGGAGTAAATTGGACCTCTCCTGGAACCTTTACTCAAACACAGATGAACCCTATTCTGCAGAATCCCAGGCAGTCAGTGAGAACACAACCTGCTATGTTCTCAACACAAGGACCTTAGGTCCTTACCCTCCTCAACCTAGGAGCCTTCCAGCTCAATCTCATCCTCTTACTGAATTAAATAGAAGTCATTATGCTCAGCCTTACCAATGCTCTAGCACTCCCAGTCGAGTTCAATACCCCTACAACTCTTATAACCAACCACCACAGTTTCCTATAGCCTATCAAGTGCCTAACACTCATACAACCCCACCTATATACCACCAAGTTCCTTATGAACCACCCCTTAACCTACCTCAAAACACACCCAGAAATAACCCATGGCAAGCTGCAGTTCACCAACCAAATACCCCTATACCAACCCTTCCATTTACTAAATATGCTAAGGTTGAATTCCAAGGTTCAATGGAGAGGATTTAAGAACCCTGACTGTATAAGGTGGATCAATTCTTCTCTAAGGAAGAGATCATAATCCAACAGAAGTTGAAACTAGTGTCTATGTACTTCGAAGGTGATGCACTACAATGGCATTTTGGATACATGAGAAGTAGAGGTCAAATGCCCCTCCCCACATGGGATGAATACATTTGGGCACTATGTGACAGCTTTGATACAGAATATACTGATCCAATGACTGAAATAATGAATGTGAAGCATACAGGGGCAATGAAGGAGTACCAACAGGAATTCTAGTGTAATGGCTAGATTGGACATATCAACAGGGCATGCAATTAGCATCTTTCTTAACAACCTTAAACCAGAGCTGAGCAGTAATGTCAGGGTGGGAAACCCAAGTACCTTACCTCAGGCTTTTATTACTTGGCCAGATTGCAGGAAGCAAACTTTGTTGCTCAGAGTAGGGCAATCAGGAACTTGAACTCAAGTTCTTCCATGAGTAGAGGATCAAGTAGATTCTATTAACTGGCAAAATGATATTTCTTTTGGGTTCAAGAAACCTTCTACTGTCAAAATGGATAACAACAGAAGGAAAAGACTGACCCCTGCTGAGATGGATGAAAAAGAGCAAGAGGCATATGCTTCTTCTGTCATGAGAAGTTTACTCCTGGCCATAAATGCAAGGCCAAAAGACACATCCATTCCTTAGAGTTGGGGCCTATAGAGGAACTAGAGGAGAGAAAAGCAAGTGAAGATGAAGACTTAGAAACAAAAGAAGTCAATGAAGAAGTTTTGAAAGAAACACCTGAGAATTGTACCATCTCCTTACAAGCACTCAATGGCACACTAGGATATCAAACACTCAAGATTTGAGGCTTCACTGAACAAAAGCCATTGGAGATCTTCATTGATTGTGGATCCACCCACAATTTCATTGATGAGGATATAACAGAGAAGCTGGGTTGCAGAATCAGATCAAACCTCAATTGGTGCAGGTAGCTGATGGTAGAGAGGTACCTACAGAGAAAATGTGTAAGGGATTTTAGTGGCTTATGCAGGGTGTAGTGTTTCAAGATGATTTTCTATTATTCCCTATTGGCAGCAATAATATTATGTTGGGCATACAATGGTTGTATCCATTAGAAGATATCAATTTCAACTTCAAAAAGCTAATAATAGAGCTTAAACATGAGGGAAAATTGTTGACCTTACAAGGAATCCAACCCAAACTCAAGGTTGTCCAGTCCACGGCCTTAGAGAAGGCTGATACGAACAATTCAAAATTCTTTATGGTGAAGGTAAGAGGTGTCAAGGAAGAAGAATTGAGGGCAGCAGGAGTTGAAGATACTCAGGAATCAAGGCTAGTCAGTAAAGTCCTAAAACAATATGACCAAGTGTTTGGAGAACCAACTCAACTACCCCACTCTAGAGGTGTGTTTGATCATCACATACCACTATTGGAGGACACCTCTCAAACCAATGCCAAACCTTATAGATATTCCCCTGTGCAAAAGGATGTCATAGAGAATCTGGTGCAAGAGATGTTAGGCCAAGGAATTATTCAACATAGCTCTAGCCCATATGCTTCACATGTGGTGTTGGTCGGAAAGAAGGGTGGAACATGGAGAATGTGTGTGGATTGTAGAGCCTTGAACAAAATAGCTGTCAAAGATAAATTTTCTATCCCTATTATTGAGGAGTTGTTGGATGAATTGGTAAGTTCCCAGATATACTCTAAAATAAATCTCAGGGCAGGATACCATCAAATTAGAATGGCACTTGAAGATATAGCCAAAATTGCCTTTAAGACGCATTCTCGGAATTATGAATACTTGGTTATGCCCTTTGGGCTAACCAATGCTCCTTCAAGCTTTCAAGGGCTAATGAATCACATATTTCAAGCATATTTGAGAAAGTTTATTCTTGTGTTCTTTGATGATATTTTAATCTACAGCAAGAGCTTGGAAGAACATGTGCAACACCTTAAGATTGCCTTTGATCTACTGGTGCAACATTAGTTATTAGCAAAGAAGAGCAAGTGTGTGTTTGGGGCAGAAAGAGTAGAGTACTTGGGGCATTATATATCCTCACAAGGAGTATCAACTGATCCTAGAAAGGTGGTGGCTGTGAAGATTTGGCCTGAACCTAAAACAGTCACACAACTTAGGGGATTTTTGGGATTAGCTGGGTATTATAGAAGGTTTATACACGGGTATGACATCATTAGTAAACCTCCTGTCGATCTCCTAAAAAAAGATAGCTTTTGTTGGACTAAGAAGGCTGAAGAAGCCTTTGACAAGCTGAAGCTAGCTCTGACTACAGTACCAGCAAATTTCTCCCAGACTTTTATGGTTGAATCGGAAGCCTGCAATGTAGGCATTGGATCTGTGTTGATGCAACAAGACCAACCAATTGCCTACCTCAGTAAAGGGTTATCCTCTCAGCACCAATCATTATTAGTTTATGACAAAAAGCTGCTAGTATTGGTCGTGATAGTAAACAAATGGTCCCAATACCTGATAATGAAACCTTTCATTGTCAAGAAAGATCAAAAAGCTCTTAAGTTTTTGTTAGAACAGAAACTACACACAGGCAACCAGTTGAAGTGGATAACCAAGTTGATGCAATATGATTTTGAGATTGAATACAAAAAAGAAAAAGAGAATAAAGTTGCAGATGCACTTTCTAGAATTCCCTTGATAGAGTTGTCATCCATGACACTATCAACTGTGAAAACCAACCTACTAGAGGAAATTATGAAAAGCTGAGATCTAGATGCTGAACTGAAGGCAACAATCCAAACTCTCAAGAATGAGAGCTCCAATGAGATGGGATATACCTTTATACATGAACAAATTAGTGGTAGGTCCTGACCTACAACTGTGGAAGGATATTTTACAATTGTGGTATAATTTCACTGTTGGAGGGCACTCGGGGATGGGCAACACTTACAGGAAGGTATCTTTCATATGCGATTGGAAAGGAATGAAGGAGGAAATCCAAGAGTTTGTAAAGAAATGTGATATTTGTCATAGGCATAAATAATAATGCCCCTTACCCAGGATTGGATACAACCCCTTAGAATATCTGATGCAGCTTGGAGTAGCATAAGTTTGGACTTCATAGAGAGACTGTCAAAGTCTCAAGGGAAATCAGTTATTTGGGTGGTGGTGGATAAGCTTACAAAGCATACCCATTTAATAGGTCTATCTCATCCTTACTCCGCAAATGAGTTGGCCAAGGTTTTCATGGAGCGGATCTACAAGTTACATGGACTGCCAAAGGACATCATAAGTGACAGAGATCCTATTTTCACAAGTAAACTTTAGCAAGAATTGTTTGCCATGTTAGGAGTAAGCCTCAATACCTTAACAACCTACCACCCTTAAACAGATGGCCAAACTGAGGTAGTTACTAGGTGTGTGGAAACTTACTTGAGATGCTTTTGTTCAGATTCCCAAAAGGACTGGATGCACTACTTAGGAGCAGCTGAGTGGTGGTACAATACTACCTTTCACTCTTCCATACTGTATATGAAGCATTATATGGTCAACCTCCTCCCTTGCACTTGCGTTATGCTGTTGGAGACTCAAGTAGGGAGGAAGTAGATAGAAGCCTGCTCACGAGGGAGTTCAAAGTACATCTTCTGACACATCACCTAAAAAGGGCTCAATAGAGGATGGAGAACCAAGCCAATAAACATAGGTCAGATAGACAATTCAAAGAGAGTGATTGGGTGTATGTTAAGATTCAACTGTACAGGCAAATCACAATGTCAGGAGGACAATTTTCTAAGCTTTCTACTAAATATTATGGGTCCTATCAAATACTATAGAAAGTGGGAAATGTCGCCTACAAACTCTCTCTTCCTTCTCAGCTACTGTTGCACCTAACATTTCATGTTTTTCAGCTCAAGAAATGCCATCAACTGCCATAAATAACATCTCATCCCCCCCCCCCCCCCC
>MCJB01001865.1:7556-29470 GCA_002018475.1 Nicotiana obtusifolia
CCCCCCTGTCCCCCACCACAAAATCAACATGTACTAACACACATGAAAAACTATACATAATTACAAATTCTTGTTCATGACCTCCAAACACCTTAAAATAAACTCGAACATCATAACCAGGCAATGAGTATGAATCATTAGGTCGTTTTCAATAACCTACGAAATTTCAGACCAAGCGGAGTCCGTCAAAAAATTCTACAAATGAACATGTATTAATTCACATGAAAAAGTGGACATAATCATAAATTTCTATTGCATGATCCAACACGAAAGTCATGGAGAAATAATGAGTATTGATCACTAGGTCATTTTCTCTAGACCTATGAAATTTCAAGTCAACAGAGTCCGTCAAAAAAATACTACAAAATCAGTATGTAATGATACACACAAAAAGGTGAATACAATCATAATTTCGTGTTGTATGAACCGGAAATATCATAAAATGAACCTGAACGTCATTGTGAAGCAATATGTATTGGTCACTATGTCGTTTCCTACAGAATTTCAGGTAAGCGGGGTTCGTAAAAAAATATCTACAAAATCAGCATGTACTAATACACACAAAAAATTATATGTAGTCACAAATTCGTGTTGCATGATCCCTAAAAGCTATGAAATAAACTTGAAAGTCACGGTGAAGCAATGAGTATTAGTCATTAGGCTGTTTAATGAACCTACAAAATTTCAGATCTATCAGAGTCTGTCAAAAAAATTTTTACAAAATCAGCATGTTCTACACACGAAAAAGTGGATATAATCACAAATTCGTATTGCATGATCCCAAAACACCAAAAAGTAAACTCGAAAATCATGGCGAAGCGATGTGTATTGGTCACTAGGCCATTTCCTATGGACCTACAAAATTTCAGGCCAATCAGAGTCCGTAATTCCTTTTTTTTTTTTTAAATAACATGTACTAATAAACACAAAAAAATGGATACAATCATAAATTCGTGTTGTATCCCGAAAAACCATAAAATGAACCCGAATTATTGTGAAGAAATACGTATTCGTCACTAGGACATATCATATGGACCTACAAAATTTTAAGCAAATTGGAGTCCATAAAATAATCTACAAAATCAAAAAGTACTAATACACATGAAAAATTATATATAATCATAAATTCGGCGTTGAATAACCCTGAAACGCCATAAAATAAACTTGAAAAGCATGGGAAAGCAATGAGTATTGCTCACTGGGCCGTTTTCTATAGATCTAAGAAATTTCAGACCAATCGGAGTTCGTCAAACAAATTCTACAAAATTAGCATGTAGTAATACATACGAAAAAGTGGATATAATCATAAATTCGTGTTGAAGGGTCCGAAAACACCAATAAATAAACTCGAAAATCATGGCGAAGCAATGCGTATTAGTCATTAGGCCATTTACTATGGACATATAAAATTTCAGGCCAATCGGAGTCCGTCAAAAAAAATTTAAAAAATTAACATGTACTAATACATACGAAAAAATTAGAGAAAATCATAATTTCGTGTTGCATGACCCCGGAACGCCGAAAAATAAACTTGAAAGTTATTTTGGAGCAATGCGGTCACTAGGTTGTTTCATATGAACCTACTAAATTTTACGCTAATGGACTCCATCAACAAAAATATAGATGGCCGGGCCATAGCATACAAAAATCTGAAAATTAGGTGAAATTCCAGTTTTATGGCCCGAAAATGCCAAAAAATGAGGAACGAATATGACGAGGCGATGACTATTATTCCTTTGGTCATTTTTATGGACCATTCAAATACTAGGCTATTCGGGTTTGACCCATGCAGATGGCGTGGTCTATAGAACAAAAAAATCTAGGAATCGTCTAGAATTTCAGTTTTATGGCCCTAAAACGCCAAAAAATGGGGAACGGTCATGGCGAGGCGATGACTATTGTTCCTTAGGTTATTTTTGATAGTCCGAAAAATTTTTAGGCGATTCGAGTCCGATCGCCCATGTAGATGGTGTGAGCTATATAGCACACGAAAATATGGAAATCGGGTGTAAATCTAGTTTTATGGCTCTAAAACGTCAAATAATGAGGAACGGTCATGACGAGGCGATAACTATTGTTCCTTAGGTCGTTTTTGATGGGCTGACAAAATTTTAGGTGATTCGGGTCCGACCGCCCCGACCCAAGCAGATGACGTGGGCTATAGCACAGGAAAATCTGAGAATCGGGTGGAATTCCAGCTTTATGGCCCTGAAATGCTAAAAAACGAGGAACGATCATGGCGAGGTGATGACTATTTTTCCTTAGGTTGTTTTTGATGGGCCGGTAAAATTTAAGGCGATTCGGGTCCGGTTGCCCCCGCACCCATGCAGATGACGTGGGTTATAGCACACGAAAATCTAGAAATTGAGCGTAATTCTAATTTTATGGCCCTAAAAGGCCAAAAAATAAGGAATTGTCATAGCGAGGCGATGACTATTGTTCCTTAGGTCATTTTTTATGGGACGGTAAAACTTTAGGTAATTCGGGTCTGGTCATCCGCATCCATGCAGATGGCGCGGGCTATGGCATACAAAAATCTAGGAATCGGGCAGAATTCTAATTTTATGGCTGTAAAATGCCAAACAACGAGAAACGATCATGGCGAGGAGATGACTATTATTTCTTAGGTCATTTTTGATGGCCCAGTAAAATTTTAGGTGATTTGGGTCCAACTGCCTGGACCTATAGCGTGGGCTATAACGCACAAAAATATGAGAATCGGGTGGAATTCTAGTTTTATGGCTCTGAAAAGCCAAAAAATGACGAACAGTCATGGCGTGGCAATGACTATTGTTCCTTAGGTTTATTTTGATGGGCCGCCAAAATTTTAGACTATTCGACCGGACCCATGCAGACGTCGTGGGCTATAGCATACGAAAATCTAAAAACCGGGCAGAATTCTAGTTTTACGACCTTCAACCACCAAAAAATGAGGAACGGTCATGGTGAGTCGATGACTATTCTATTTAAGTCGTTTTTGATGGGCCAGCAAAATTTTAGGCAATTCGGGTCCGGTCGCCTAGACCCATGCAGATGGCATGGGCCATAACATACGAAAATCTAGGAATCAGACGAAATTCTAGTTTTATGGCCCTAAAACGCCAAAAAAACGAGGAACGTTCATGGCAAGGTGATGATTATTGTTCCCTAGGCAATTTTTGATGGGCCGGCAAAATTTTAGGCTATTCGGGTCCTATCGCCCTGGACCCATGCAGATGGCGCGGGCTATAGAACATGAAAATCTGGGAATCAGATGAAATTCCAGTTTTATAGCCCTAAAACGTCAAAAAATGAGGAACAATCATGTAGAAGCGATAACTATTATTTCTTAGGTCGTTTCTAATGGGTCGGCAAAATTTTAACCGATTCCGGTCTGGTCGTTCGGAGCTATGTATGTGGCATGGACTATAGCTCATGAAAATCTGGAAATCGGACGAAATTACAGTTTATGACTCCTTAATTCCAAAAAACGAGGAACAACCATGGCGAGGTGATGACTATTGTTCTTTAGGTCATTGTTTATGGGCCAAAAAGTTTTTAAGCAATTTGGGTTCAGTCGCCAAACCCATGTAGATGGTGTGTGTTATAGCACAAGAAATTTGGAAATCGAGCGAAATTCCAGTTTTATTGCCCTAAAATATTAAAAACGAGGAACGATCAGGGCGAGGCAATGCCTACTGTTCCTTAGGTCGATTTTAATGGGCCGAAATGCAGATGGCTTGGACCATAATACACAAAAATCTGAGAATCAGGCAGAATTCCAGTTTTATGGCCCTAAGATGCCAAAAAACGAAGAACGGTCATGGCGAGGTGATGACTATTGTGTTTCGGTCGTTTTTGATGGGCCGACAAAATTTTAGGCGATTCAGGTCCGGTCGCTCGGACCCATGCAGATGACGTGGGCCATAACATACAAAAACTTAGGAATCGGGCATAATGCTAGTTCTATGATCCTAAAACGCAAAAAACGAGGAACAATCATGGCAAAATAAAGACCCTATTATTCCTTAGGTAATTTTTGATGGGCCAGCAAACTTTTAGGTGATTTTGGTCTGGTCGCCCTGGACCCATACAGATGGCGTGAGCTAAAGCACACGAAAATCTGGGAATAAGGAGGAATTCCACTTTTAGGGTCCTAAAACTCGTAAAAACGAGGAAAAATCATGGCGAAAAGATGACTATTGTGTTTAGGTCGTTTCTGATGGGCCGAAATAGTTTTAGGCGATCGAACCCATGCAGATGGCGTGAGGATGGAATCAGGAGGAATTCCAGTTTTATGGCCCTAACACGCCAAAAAACGAGGAACGATCATGGCGAGGCGATGACTATTGTTCCTTAGGTCATTTTTTATGGGCAGGCAAACTATTAGGCGATTGGGGTCCAGTCGCCCGGATCCATGCAGATAACGTGAGTTATAGCACACAAAAATTGGGGAAATCAGGTGAAATTCCAATTTATAGCACTAAAACGCCAAAAAAAGAGAAACGGTCAAGGTGAGGCGATGACTATAGTTCGTTAGGTTGTTTTTGATGGGCCAACAAAAATTAAGCGATTCGGGTTTGGTCACCCAGATACATGCAGATGGTGGGGCCATAGAACACGATAATCTGGGAATTGAACGTAATTGTAGTTTTACGGCCCTAAAATGTCAAAAAATGAGAAACGGTCATGGCGCGGCAATGACTATTGTTCCTTAGATATTTTTTGATAGGATTATCAAATTTTAGGTGATTCGAATCTGATCGTCTGGACCCATGCAGATGTCGTGGGTTATAGAATACGAAAATCTGGGAATGAGATTGAATTATAGTTTTATGGCCCTAAAACGCTAAAAAAAGAGGGACGGTCATGGCAAGACGATGACTATTGTTCCTTGGGTAATTTTTGATGGGCCGGCAAAATTTTAGGCAATTCGGTTCCTGTCGCCTTGGACCCATGCAGGTGTCGTTGGCTATAGCACACGAAAATCTGAGAATGGGGCGAAATTTGAGATTTTTGGCCCTAAAACACCTAAAATGAGGAACAGTCATGTTGAGATGATGCTATTGTGTTTAGATCATTTTTTATGCGCCGAAAAAAATTTAAGCGATTCAGGTTCGGTCTTTCGGACCCATGCAGATAGCTTGGGCCATAGCATACGAAAATCTAGGAATCGGGCGAAATTCTAATTTTATGGCCCTAAAAAGCCAAAAAAAAATGAGAAACGGTCATGGCACGACAATGACTATTGTTCCTTAGGTAATTTTTTATGGGCCAATAAAAATTTTAGGCAATTCGGGTCCGGTCGCCTTGGACCCATGTAGGTGGCATGGACTATAGCGCATGAAAATCTGAGAATGGGGCGAAATTCTAGATTTATGGCCCTAATATGCCAAAAAATGAGGAGCGGTCATGGAGAAGCGATGAATATTGTTCCTTAGGTCGTTTTTTATGGACTGCCAAAATTTTAGGCGATTCGGATCTGATCGCTCGGACCCATGCATATGGCGTGGGTAATAGCATACAAAAATATGAAAATTGGGCGAAATTGTAATTTTATAGCCCTAAAATGCTAAACAATGAGAAGCGGTCATGGCTAAGCGATGACAATAGTTTGTTATGTCATTTTTGATGGGCTGACATATTGATTGACTCCCCATGACCGTTTCTCATTTTTTAGCGTTTTAGGGCAAAAAAACTAAAATTTCGCCTGATTTTTAGATTTTCGTGTGTTATAGCCCACGCCTGTTGCATGGGTCCAGACGTTCGGACCCAATTCGTCTAAATTAAAACGGAAGGAGTATTAATTTTGAGATTGTAAATTTTATTGCATTTTCCGAGGATAATTTATTTTAGAATTACTATTTCACTTTTTGACAAGTATAAATTATTCCGGTACTATTTTTAATCTTGAGATAACTTATCTTAAAATTAGTAATCAAATATAAAATTAAATTTTTATCTCAAAATTATTTTTACTTATTTATCGTATCAAACATTCCCTATCTGTTTTGAGTTTAGTTAGGTGAAGTTTTGTTGAATCATTTTGTTTTTGTGACCAATTACTTAAACAGCCTCTAAAATTGTCACTATTTTTCGTTTAGATACTCTGAATAAGATACTTACCTATTAGACATTTCAATGGCATTCGGTATATACCTATTAAATACAATAGACAGACACGACAAAAAGAGTATTTCTCTAACAACAAAAAAAAAAAAAAAAAAAAAGAAAAGGGAAGTTTAGGGAAGAAAATCATAGGTGTTATAAAATAAAATCTATTTAGTAAAACATGAACAAGAAATATTATTACGAAATAAAAGTAATTTAATAAAATATGAACAAGAAATAGAAATAAAGAGAAGGAAGAGATTTTCTTCTTCAATTGTGTATAATTTCCTATCTATTACAAGGTCTTTATATAGGCATGAAAAGTGAAGAAAAATATGTCATTGAATATGTCATTAAGCATTTGAGATGAAAATCATGGAGGAAGAGTAGACATCTACCATAATTTGATTTTTCATATAACACTCTCCCTAGGATGTCCATAGATAATGTGTCTCGTTAAAACCTTATTAGGAAAAACCTTCTACAAAAAATTTCTAGTGAAGGAAAAAGAGTATACATGTTTATAAATACGTCTTTTGGTTGCCTCGTTAAAAACCTTCAAGTAAAATTCAGTGGGACAAAACCTTGTAAGAAAAAAAGAGTACAACGTGTATTAACTCCCCCTGATTAGAGCATCAATTCACATCCTTGAGCCTTCACATCCCAATCTTGTACACTAATTTCTTGAAGATTCACGTCGGTAGAGATTTGGTGAACAAATCAGCCATATTATCACTTGAACGAATCTGTGCATATTGATATCACCATTCTTTTGAAGATCATATGTGAAAAATAATATTGGTGAAATGTGTTTTGTCCTATCTCCTTTTATGAATCCTCCCTTCAATTGGGCTATGCATGCTGCATTGTCTTCATACAAAATTGTGTATAGTTTGTCACACTTCAAACCACATTTGTCTCTATTACAAGGCCTTTATATAAGAATGAAAAGTGAAGAAAAATATATCATTAAATATGTCATAAGCATTTGAGATGAAGATCATGGAGGAAGAGTAGACATCCACCATAATTTGATTTTTCTTATAACACTCCCCCTTGGATGTCCATAGATAATGTGCCTCGTTAAAACCTTATTAGGAAAAACCCTTTAAAAAATATCCTAATGAAGGAAAAAGAGTACACATGTTTATAAATACGCCTTTTGGTTGTCTCATTAAAAGCCTTCAAGGAAAACTCACTGGGACAAAACTTTGTAAGGGAAAAAGAGTAGAATGCGTATTAACTCCCTTGATGAGAGCATCAATTCACATCATTGAGCCTTCGCATCCCAATCTTATACACTAGTTTCTTGAAGGTTGACGTCGGTAGAGATTTGGTGAACAAATCAGCCATATTATCACTTGAACAAATCTGTTGCACATTGATATCACCATTCTTTTGAAGATCATGTGTGAAAAATAACGTTGGTGAAATGTGCTTTGTCCTATCTCCTTTTATGAATCCTCCCTTCAATCGGGCTATGCATGCTGCATTGTCTTCATACAAAATTGTGGGTAGTTTGTCACACTTCAAATCACATTTGTCTCTAATAAGATGTATTATAGACCTCAACCATACACATTCTCGATTTGCTTCATGAATAGCAATTATCTCAGCATGATTAGATGAAGTAGCCACGATTGATTGCTTAGTCGATCGCCAAGATATGGCAGTGCCTCCACATGTAAATACATAGCCTATTTGAGATCGAGCCTTGTGTGGGTCAGATAAATACCCAGCATCGGCATAACCAACAAGATCGAGACTGCAATCATTGCCATAAAATAATCCCATATCGGTAGTTCCTTTTAGATACCGCAATATGTATTTGATTCCATTCCAATGTCTCCTTGTATGAGCAGAGCTATATCTTGCTAAGACATTAACTGAAAAAGTTATGTCAGGCCTTGTAGTGTTAGCAAGATACATTAGTGCATCAAATGCACTAAGATATGGTACTTCAGGACCAATAAGCTTTTCATTATTTTCATGAGGTCGGAATGGATCTTTATTTATATCGAGTGATCTCACAACTATCGGGGTACATAATGGATGTACTTTATCCATATAGAATCGCTTTAAAATCTTTTCAGTGTATGCTGATTGATGGACAAAAATTTCATCTTTCATATACTCAATTTGTAGACCAAGACAAAATTTTGTCTTTCGAAGATCTTTCATTTCAAATTCTTTCTTAAACAGTCTACTGCTTTAGGAAGTTACCCAGGAGTTCCAATGATATTTAAATCATCAACATACACGGCGATTATAACAAATTCAGATCCAGATCTTTTTATAAAGACACAAGGACAAATGGAATTATTCTTGTACCCTTCTTTCAACAGGTACTCACTCAGGTGATTATACCACATGCACTCTAATTGTTTCAATCCGTATAAGAATTTTTGAAGCTTTATTTAATAAATTTCTTGGAAACCTTAATATGCTTCATAACAATTTAAATCCTTCAATGATTACATTGTACGTATATCAAGTTTTTCGTGTATTGCCGGATTAAAATCTGAAATGACTACATCAACAACAGGAGAACATGCCTCTATATAATCAATGCCAAGAAATTTGCAAATCTTCTTGTGACACAAGTCGTCTTTCTGTCTATCGACTTGACTTTTTCGCATAAGAACATATTTATACCTCTACTGGCTTTATACTTTCAGATGCTGGGACTATCCGTCTAATTTCATATTTTTCAGGTGAAATCAATCTTGATTGCGTATTTTTTTAATTATTTATTTAAGCCAATCTTTTATCTGTCTACATTCCATGACAAATTTGAGCTCAAGATCCTTGTCAATATTAATAACATTGAGCGCTATATTATATTAACAACATCGTTAACGTCATTTTATATCGGTTCCATTATTACTCAATAAAGACATAACTTATTGAAATCTCTTTATCTCATTATTTTCAGGTACCTGAGCCTTCCCATGAGGTCTTATGAAGTGTTATGGCGTGGTGCTCTTCTAGAGCACTTGCCTCGTTATTATGACCATCTTGAACATTTGCTCCTCTCCTTCTTCAAGGAGTTTCATCTTTGGAACCGATTAGTCTATTACGCTTTATGCGTGCCATAAAATCTATCCATCAGTTATTCTGTTTGGAGCATTAGCAGTTGAAATATAACATTTAGCTTTGGGTCAGCAAATGCGTCTGGAAATAATTTGCAAATGAATTATCACTTGAACTTCAAGTTCATATTTTCTTGTACGAAGACCTATATGTATTCATAATAATTCATTCCACGTATCAATTTCTCAACTACCGTTTTCTTCCCCTAATGTTGGGATCACCAACACATTTCTCAACCTTCTTTGGGAACCCATCTTTGCGCATTGTGGTGGCATAATTAAATCATATAGCACATCTATATTTCTAGATGGAAATTATTTGGTTCCTGACTCTGAACCGATTGTGATAGGGAGAACTTTTCATAACTTGGCCAAATGCGTACACGTGCTGCTATATATTAAATAATACATCTCATACCAAATTTCGTTTTGGGAGTTCTGTTCTCATAACCAATGGTTTAGCTATTATTGGAGGCATACAATTTCTGCTAAACCAACTTAGATTTAAACCAGTATATCAAGATAAATCATCATAATTTATATTCTGGAACTTTGCTCTAATAACTTGAGCAAGTAACCTTGCAAAAGTCAAACTACAAGTTGAACAAATGCACATATGACCATAGAATAGATGCATCTATTAAAATCATATAATAATAAAAGGTCCACATGGCACGTGAGTGGGCCCATATATTTATCATCTTTATTTTTTCCAGAAATCAGGGGATTCAATCCCAACCTTAACTGATATATCATGAGAATAAGCAATACAAGAGAATTCTTGAAGAATCTTCTATTTCTTCAATATATTACAATGTAATTCTCAATTAATTTTTCGCAAATCATAATTGAATGGGGATGGCCAACTGGTCATGCCAACTAATATTTATTTTAGTAAAGCTCTAGTTTACTTGTGGCATGTGATTGCATCATCACGCACACACTTGTGTAGTACAAATAGAAGAAAAGTCAGGTAACCTTTCATATTTACCAGGTATGATTATAGTAATATAAGTATATTCAATCTTCTTTTCATTTATAGTTTCAATATGCCAACCACTTTGGCTAATATATTTGTGAATCAAAATGTTTATTTTGAGACTTACTACAATATTAATGTTACGAACAATTTCATTCATCTGAGTAGTAACAAATTAGTTCTTTCAGAACTCTTAACTGCTTTTGTACTATAAGATCTTTTGTCACACCATTCATATAATGAATGTATCCTTCACAAAGAGAATCATATCATAATAATTGTCATGTTCAAAATCATCATAAGCAAAATAATTTCTTTCTTTAATTTTGCTTTTAAGAACTTTCATAAGGCATGACCAAATATTTTTTGGCGTATCACATGTATGCGACCATGATATATTCATGTTACTACACATTAATATTCATTATCTTTCTTTGTCTCAAACCTCCCTTAGAGGTGAGTTGTAATAGTTATCCAATCATACATAAGTACATTAGTATGCATAGTCTTTATCATATAGTATATATTTTCACATTCATTTTCATGAATGAGTCTGTATTCTCAATATTCATCACAAGTCATATTCTCTTCAAAGAATGGAGTATAATCATAGCGATGTGCTTTATTATTATTTTCATGCCAATTTGATGGTAAATGTTGCCTTGTTCTCCCTTTTTATAATTACCATAATGATAACTATTTTTATTTTGGTCTTTCGCACGCCCACATTCATTAGTCAATCACTTGTCTTTATTTAGACTTATCATGCACTGTATCACATTCACTTCAAGAATGGAGCAAATCAAGTGGGATAAGCTTCATGCTTTTTCATGAAAAATATATTATTTTTCTTTAGTTATTATTATTATCAATATGGTGCATTAGGACCAAACCAAATGCTTTATCCATATAAAGGCATCTTAAGGCATAATGAGTTGGGACTCGAACCTAACTCTTATCATCATGATACACCGGGACGCACACTTGACCCTCATAGTATAGTGAACTTAAATATTCTGCTTTGCTTTCTACCGACGGGATAATAAGCATAGTGGCATAAGGACTCCCCCTCAAGCCTACCACTTTTGATGGTTATAGGGACACAGTCACTGGTGAGTCACTCTGAGTAAAATTATTATCACTTCTAGATTCTAATAAACTTAGATAAAATTGTAAAGAAACGCTACTTACCTCCACTACAATCATGCCAAAAAGAAATGCATTGTGGTTAATATAAATGGTTACTATTTATTTTTCAGAAAAAGGAATATAAACCAGGAGATGAGTGGCAGCTACAATGAAGTGCATCTCTCATGCAAGCATTGTCTACTATTTATTAAAAATATAGCTCAATATGTATTTAAAATCATAACTTGTCAACTTTTATTAATTATTGATCATAAGAAGTTTCTGATTTAAGAACTATTCTATACAAGACTATTTGAAGTGCATTTTTTTAATTGTCATATATTATGTGATGGCAGTAACATATTTGTCGACACGTAAATCCATAAAGTACAAATTGCATAAATCAAAATTCCACAAACCATACCTTATTGGGAACATAGTGAAATATAGCATAAAGGTTTGTGTTACCATAAGTTGTAAGCTATGCCAATGTTACCTTTAACCTATACCAACAAATATTGTGATTCAAATATACTGCTTGAGTTTCCATCCCATCACATCTTTAATTTATGATGATACCATCTCTTCTATTTTCTATACAGAAATTCTTGAATAAGGAAGAGATCAAACTCAATTGGTTAGAAACTCGTGCGGATAACATGTTATAAAATAAACGTAATTTAGTAAAACATGATCAAGAAATATTATGAAATAAAAGCAATTTAGTAAAACATGAACAAGAAATGGAGATAGAGAGAAGGAAGAGATTTTCTTTTTCAATTGTGTTTATTTTCCTATCTATAACAAATCCTTTATATAGACATAAAAAGTAAAAAAAAAATATATCCATTGAATTTGACATTAAGCGTTTGAGATGAAGATCATGAAGGAAAATCATGGAGAAAAAATAAACATCCCCATAATTTAATTTTTCTTATAACAATAAGCGTTAATTTTCTTTTTACGATTAGCTAATCTAAAATGCCACTTTATTTTCGTTTGTTACTTTTGTCACGTTACTACATGTGATATTCCCACACTATACTTCATTTACTGGATGAGGGCTTTTGTATTTATATTTGTTTTTGGGGTTACAATTTAACTTATATTCAATTTACAAAAATATTTGCAAGCATATTTATTTTACGATCAATTTCAGACTTATCGGATCTTCAGACTTATCGGATCTAAAGTTAAAAAAGTTATTTTGAAGTGAAAAAATTACACTTCAGATACACTTAAGGCCAAATAGATCTAAAGTGCAATCAATAATATCATGCACTTAAGCCAATAAATCTAAAGTGAAAAATTACAATTCAGCGAATCCTGTCTACTTTTTGTGTTGCTTGCTTTGGTTCTTTTTATTGTTAGGTGCACCGCACTTCTTTTATAGAACAGATCTGTATAATAAGGATATTATAAAAGGATCACAATTCTATTTATATTACAATGATTTACGTGTTGTTGCTAATGTTGCCAAAAGTAAATAATTGTTTCTCCTAAGGTTCCTTCTGCTTTGCAACTGCAGGGAAAAGCTTATCGAGAGCAATTGCCGCTTGCTGTAAACTCTTATAATTATATTGGATAGGTTTGCATATACTTTGTGTACATTAAACTTGTATGGTTATTATTTGCAGTCTACGATAATAACCGTACAAGTTTGAGTTATAAATTTCTAATCAGATAGGTCCATATGAAAAGCGTGTGAGAGATCAAATAGTAATGAACCTTGTTTACTATTAACTTTTTTGATCGACAGATTAATTTATAGAGGGATTACATGTTAAATAGGAACACTTGGCTTTTGGAGAAAGCATCAGTTATCAAATTAGGGTATGTGTAGTACTTAGGGGTCGTTTAGTACGAACACAAATAATGCAGTGATTAGTAATGCAGGTATTAGTAATGCAGGGATTGTAGTGCTGTGATTATTTTTTATCAAGTGTTTGATTCATTGTATTAAAAATTAACTTGTGTTTGGTTTAAAACTGTACAAAATCTTCTTTACAATTATACCATTGAATATTCTTCTTTCTGTATATAAAGAAATTTAGGAAAAGGGTTTGAGGAGCGGTTTAGTAATTTTAGAGTCTTATCCAGGTATAGTTAATGTAGGGATTAATAATCCCTTGGTTTCCTTGGTATTAACTAAGCCCTCCTATGAGGTATAAGTAATCCATGTATTAGGTATGGATAAATTGAATTGAGCAACCAAACATTATATTAGACGGATTAAATTTTTATACATGAATTATTTTACTTAATACAGCCTACCAAACCAACCCTAAAAGTTAAAACTAAGCAAATAGAGTGACAGGTCAAGTCATTCAAAAATGTCTTTTCACTAATCGAATTTTAGTCTTAATTAAAAACCAATTCTTTTGCTTGAACTTCATTTGATTTTAGAGGTTTTTATAAGCATTATCATTAGCCAAACAAGTGCAAAATATTGGGATGAACCAAATTGATTTAGAGATATAATAACTCCTATCGAGATTATAAAGCATCAAATAGATCATCATAGAAGTTTTGGACTATACTATCGTAATAAACTAACTTTTTAAGNTTTATTTTACGATCAATTTCAGACTTATCGGATCTAAAGTTAAAAAAGTTATTTTGAAGTGAAAAAATTACACTTCAGATACACTTAAGGCCAAATAGATCTAAAGTGCAATCAATAATATCATGCACTTAAGCCAATAAATCTAAAGTGAAAAATTACAATTCAGCGAATCCTGTCTACTTTTTGTGTTGCTTGCTTTGGTTCTTTTTATTGTTAGGTGCACCGCACTTCTTTTATAGAACAGATCTGTATAATAAGGATATTATAAAAGGATCACAATTCTATTTATATTACAATGATTTACGTGTTGTTGCTAATGTTGCCAAAAGTAAATAATTGTTTCTCCTAAGGTTCCTTCTGCTTTGCAACTGCAGGGAAAAGCTTATCGAGAGCAATTGCCGCTTGCTGTAAACTCTTATAATTATATTGGATAGGTTTGCATATACTTTGTGTACATTAAACTTGTATGGTTATTATTTGCAGTCTACGATAATAACCGTACAAGTTTGAGTTATAAATTTCTAATCAGATAGGTCCATATGAAAAGCGTGTGAGAGATCAAATAGTAATGAACCTTGTTTACTATTAACTTTTTTGATCGACAGATTAATTTATAGAGGGATTACATGTTAAATAGGAACACTTGGCTTTTGGAGAAAGCATCAGTTATCAAATTAGGGTATGTGTAGTACTTAGGGGTCGTTTAGTACGAACACAAATAATGCAGTGATTAGTAATGCAGGTATTAGTAATGCAGGGATTGTAGTGCTGTGATTATTTTTTATCAAGTGTTTGATTCATTGTATTAAAAATTAACTTGTGTTTGGTTTAAAACTGTACAAAATCTTCTTTACAATTATACCATTGAATATTCTTCTTTCTGTATATAAAGAAATTTAGGAAAAGGGTTTGAGGAGCGGTTTAGTAATTTTAGGGTCTTATCCAGATATAGTTAATGCAGGGATTAATAATCCTTTAGTTTCCTTGGTATTAGCTAAGTCCTCCTATGAGGTATAAATAATTCATGTATTAGGTATGCATAAATTGAATTGAACAACCAAACATTGTATTGGATAGATTAAATTTTTATACAAAAATTATTTTATTTAGTACAGCCTATCAAACATCAACCGACCCCTTATAGCAATAGTTGATGATGTTTGAAAACATATTTGAACTGTACCGGTATATGTACAAGGCTCACAACTCTGTGACACCAGAAGTGACATATTTTAAACTCGCCCCCTACTTAGCAGGGTGGACTTACAATGTTGCCACCAGGGACTATTATCTCAGATCACAAATCATCAGAATGGATACCTAAAACTTATATCTTTAACTCCATAATTGGTCATAAAAAAATTACTTTTTATGAGAAGTTATCTGCTCCTTTCATAAAATGATACAAACTGTTAACTTATTAGGTTCGGGCCCGGGCTAAGCACGGGCCATTCCCAACTAGTATGTAAAATATGGGCAACTTTAAGTAGGCACTTGGATATGATTTGGTTGAGATTAGAAAGTAAAATTTCAAAGTCGAAGTTAGGAAAAAAGTGTTTGGATTCGGTTCTATTGGGAAATGAAAATATACTTGATATTTTAAATTGCAAGTGTGAAAAAATTGGATTAATTGACCAACTTAATAAACAAAGACTTACAAAATATCATTTCAAGTCGTATTCGTGGCCAGGATGTCCCAATTGGAATTATAGTCCTACAACTTCACATATCAATTAACATTCACTTCACTAAGTTCTCGTTATACGCTAGGTTCGGAGGAGTACCGAACCATAAGAGTCTATTGTATCAATAACTTATTACTCCCTCTATTTCATTTTGCAATCATTTTTTATTGGAAAAATGATATTGTATAGCTGCTGTAAAAATAATAGTCGAAAAAATGTGTGTATTTTTTTATGTACATATGCATTCTATATGTTACATACAAAAATTATACGAATTTTATATAATTTTTTACTACTAAATATAAATAGTTTCTGGCGCGGACTAAAAGTAATAACACCTCTTTCTTTTTGAGTATAAAATTTATAAAAGAACGAAAGCTTTTGAAATCATAATATTTGGTTTTAAGATTTTTGAAACTTGAATATGCTATAATATTTGGCGGCTATAAAACTTATTATTATGGTAAATCAGGTCATTCTACATATTTTTGTAACAATTAACTTTTAAATCTTTTAAAAATTACAACTCATATTTTTTAGGAAAACTTATTCTTGATCCATCAGAAAGAAATCGGTATGTATTTGATGGAGCCTATGTAGAGCGTCCAAATGTTTTTTAGGCCAGTTCAATTCTTTTATCCATAAATCCTGATATTGTATAGTCGCTCTTAAAATTGTAAATTGAAAAAATATCTTTTTGTATATACATATATAAGTCCTATTTGTTAGGAAGAGTGTATACGTGGTGTTACTAATGAACGTGTCATATTTACACGGCGCCACCACTCTCCTTCCCTTGCAAGTTCCAACTATGAAACCCACTGCCACTCTTAGAAGTTAGAACCAAAGCGGCAATACACAATTACACACTCTCCCTTCAAAACTCGACCAATTGGTATACTTCAAGAATACAAAAAGGCAGTAAAATTACCAGTTATTTCCAGTGGCAGCAACAAATATGGCAGCTATGTTAATCACCAAAAACGCCATATTCAATTACCTCTCCAAAACTTTTCCTCAAAATCCTTGGCTCTTTCTTCATCGTAATGTCTCACGTGTTTGCTTCTCCTCATCCCCTACTTATTCCGAGGTTTATTACTCACTTTGCCTTGTTTATTATTTGTATGCAGCTAATCCTAATTAAGATGTAATTTTGTAGTTAATGGCAACTTTCTCTAAGGTTTAGTTATGTCTGTATTAATGATTAAGGGGTATCGTGCATTAGACGAATTAAAAGAAGAGCAAGACTATATAAAAGTTACTTGTAGAGTATTGATATAATTTTTTGGCGGATTACGGAGTTTTAGAAAATGCTATTATTAAAACTTTGGTCCTAAAATATGCCATAATGTTTGTACGACAATAATAAATTTTGCAAGTAGGGTTTAGGAAGGATAGTGTGTAACTATATTTTACCTCTACCTTGTGAGAATATAGAGGGTGTTTCTAATAAATCCCCGGCAAAAGAAAGATGCAAATATTCCATAATGTTTGTAACCGACACTTAGGGGTCGTTTGGTAGGCTTTACTAAGTAAAATATTCTCTGTATAAGAATTTAATCCGTCCAATACAATGTTTGGTTGTTCAATTCAATTTATGCATATCTAATACATGGATTCCTTATACCTCATAGGAGGGCTTAGCTAATACCAAGGGAACCAAGGGATTACTAATTCCTGCATTAATTATACCTGGATAAGACCCTAAAATTACTAAACCGCCCCTCAAACCCTTTTCTTAAATTTCTTTATATACAGAAAGAATAATATTCAAGGGTATAATTATAAAGAAGATTTTGTATAGTTTTAAACCAAACACAAGCTTAAATTATACATTGCATAGCTAATTTTTAATTCAATGGACCAAACACTTGATAAAAAATAATCTCAGCACTACAATTCTTGTATTACTAATCCTTGTATTACTAATCCCTGCATTACTTGTGTTTGTACCAAACGTCCCCTTATGGTCTTCATTTGTATAATATTTATATACGTTGTAAAAGCTTCGTTATTAAGAATAATGAAAAGTTTAAGTTAAATATCATCCCTTTTAGATGGACCAACAGGAATATAATGTTATTTTTTAACAGAGGGAGTAGTTCTGTTTGTAAATTTTTGTACTTAATTGAATCTTTCTAAGGTTTATTCTTGTTCATTTGTGTTGAAGGGGTATCATGCGTCAGATGATTATAACAGAAAACCAGACTATGAAAAAGGTTATAACGACGATAAGACCGTGGCAGATGCTGGGGATAGGATTGCTGAGATGACTGAGAAAACTAAGAAAAGCATGGAAGAATCCATGGAAAAAACTGCAAAGAAAATTGAAGAAGCGAAGAAGAAATCGAAGAGTATTAGTGCAAATAGCATCAAGGACAAGACAAGTGAATTGGCACAAGAGACCAAAGATAAAACAAAAAATAAAGCACATGATATGAAGCAAAAGACTAAAGACATGACGGAGTCTATAGAGGTTTATTTCAATTTATGTTACCTTATTTGATTGATCACGGGAATTAAAAAGAAAGATAAGAAGGTTTTGGAATTTATGATTATAAACATGTCATAACAACAGTGTGGTTATAAAATTTTATGACTTAAGAGGGTTAAATATATCATAATATTTGTGTAGCTGCAAAAGCTAGATATTAAGTGGTAAGATAAGAAACTTCCTTGGGTTCAATATCGAGAATCAAACGAGTATTTTTTTTTATTTTAAATTTTTATATGCCTTTTAATATGTTGAACTGTTCATTCTTGTGGCTTATAATACTTTTTACTTAATTTTTTAAATATATAAATTTTGTTTCAAAACGTTCAGAAATTTGACTTTCGAAATTCGAGGTCTGCCACATAAATTGGACCAGGGAATAAATCTTTTAAAATTTACAAAGAGGTCCTATATATATATATTTTTTGGAAAGAAGTAAAAAAAAATTAATAGGCTCTCAAAAGTAAAATCATTTCCATTTGAAATGGCACAGGAGACTAAAGAGAGAGCAGAGAAGAAAGCCCAAGAAGTGAAGGAAAAGACCAAAGACACGACAGAAACTATAGCAGATAAAGCTCAAGATATGAAGAAGAAGACTAAGCAGAAAATGCAGGACGTATGGGGCGCAGCAAAGGAGACAACACAAAAAATTAAAGAAACGATGGTTGGTAAATCAGAGGATAATGATAAAAAATCTGTTGATGATTATATTGAAGATCATACTGAAAAAACAAAGGAAGAAGGTGTAGTGAAGTTGAAGAGACGTACAGGAGAGTTTGATGACAAGAAATATTGAAATAGGAGGTGGAAAATGTTGCTTTTGTTTTTTATGTACAAACATAATATGTTTTCGCTGGTATTCGGAATGCAAATGATGATATAGCCAATGGAAATAGGGATGATAGCAAAAAAATATGGTCCGAAGAATGATGATATAGCAAGAAAAATAGGGATGATACGAGAAAATATGGTTCGAAGAATGATGATATAGCAAGAAAAATAGGGATGACACGAGAAATATGATTCGAAGAATAATGATATAGCAAGAAAAATAGAGATGATACGAAAAAATATGGTCCGAAGAATGATGATATAGCAAGAAAAATAGGAATGATACAAGAAATATGGTCCGAATAATAATGATATAGCAAGAAAAATAGGGATGATACGAAAAAATATGATCCGAAGAATAATGATATATTCAAACAATAATGATATAGCAAGAAAAATAGGGATAATACGAAAAAATATAGTGTCTTTCGCGGGGTTGTATATTTTATATAATGGAACTGCCTCTCCCTATTCTTGGCTTATGAGATTATTAATGGAATAATCTCAAAACTGCCTATGATCATTATAACCTTGGTTCATTAGTGATGATTCTAATGAGATCCTTATGGATAATGATAAATAGGAAAGCAAACCTATAAAATATTTTAGAGCTTGCTTAACAATCAAACTTGTATTCTGATTTAGATATTTTAATTTTAATAAAAATAAACCGTTACCCAATTCATTTTCTTTTAAGAATAAGACATATATGAATTCAAGCAATGCCAAGAAAAGTTGATACGATATGTGGGATGGGCGTATTAGAAGCAGTACGAAGGCTATCAAAAGTCGAACAAACGTGACAATACCATGCCTTAAAACTGCTATTGGATGCTTCCCAATAATTCATTTTTTATGGATACCTGAGCTCAAGATTCTCGAGGCAAAGGCAGAGACGAGATTTTAGTTTTTTACATTACTAAATTTTAAATTAATAAAAAGGATAATTTCATGCACAAAGCTTCTTACGTTCACGCATGATTTAAGTAAGGGTCGCAAGCAAAGGGGGTGACTTAGATAACCTATTCTAATGTAAGTATTAGTGGCTGATTTTACGATTTCAATTTGTGACATATAAGTCACACAGAGATAACTTTATTGTTGCTCTAAGACTCCCTTTCAAAATTCAAAATTAATAATTTATATATAGTACTCTCTCTGTTCCAAAGAATACTTTGGGTTTTTTTCATACATAGTAAAAAATTTATCTTTTAGCATTACTTTACAAAAATTGACCATATTAACCTTAATTTGGTCATTGGAAATATAACAAATTATTTCTAGACTCTTTACTCGCAGGGCAACTTAATTCGGAAAGAAGAAGTTAATTCCTTCTTGATATCTGAAAAAATCAAATATTGTGAACTACCAAAAAAAGACTAAAAAATCACTTAAAGTGGACCGGAATGAGTAAATAAATTACTCCCTCCGTTTCAATTTAAATGAGGTGGTTTGACTCGACACGGAGTTTAAGAAAAAAAAACTTTTAAAACTTGTGGTCTTAAAAACTTAAGGGGTAAAAGTTTTATGGGACCATAACATTTGTATGATTATAAAAGCTTCTCATTAAAGGTGAAACAGGTAAAATGAAGAGTTTAAAAATGAATTATTTCTAAATTTAAAAATGTGTCATTTATTTTGAAAAAATAACTAAAAAAAAAGTATCTCGTCTAATTTGAAACAAAAGGTGTACTTAAAATAAATACAATTTGAGCCAAAATTACTTTAGTTCCACGTAATCAATCTCTTAAACTTTACCTCCGCACATGGGTAAAATCCTTTAACATGCTGACTGAGTAAATTAAAAAATGGACCAGTAAATTAAATTTTGATTAATCTAATACTGACTGAGTTATGTGTTGAGTTTAAGAACTTGACATAGAAAGATTTATATTTCTTTCGAAGTACAGCTAAAAGCCGATAGATTAAAGAAACTAATAGCGAATGGTGTTAAAGCATTTCTTTGCAGGATAAACTCTAATTTGTGACCTAAGCAATAGAAGAAAGATGTCATATCCTATTCAAGTTTAAGTTTACGAAATTGACGAAGTAAAAAATATTTATACAATCATGTTACTTACAAATTACTTTAATATTGATAGTGTTAATTGTAACATAAAATAAATTATAAAAATCAGTTATATACACAAATAACATAAAATTTTTATTATATTATCAGTTTATATAACTTAAATCATAGTATTTGATAATTAAGCCTAAGGAACGAAAGCACTACCAATCTAACATGAGATGAAAGCTTAAGATGTCCAAAGAGTACAAAATTTTGGCATGACACGTTACATAATGTAAATACATTATTTGGATTTATTAAGATGTTTCCCTTTAGCTATGCATGAATCTAATTTCTTTTCGTCAAATTGTCATACATTGGTGGCTCAACATGAAGAATAGTGCCTTTGTTTTAGGCCCCCAAACTTTTAGGGCTCCAAAAGTTTTTAATAGATTTTATGTTATTTTGGCTTAGATAATATTAAAACTTGTAGAAAAAAATATAAAATATTTATTAAGAAAGATAAAAATACTGTTTACTTTTCAACAGTAAAATATTTTAGAATTTGAATTAATCTACTCAAATCGTCGAATTAGTAATATTTTTTATCATAAGATCCAAGGTTATATATTACAAGTATATGGCTATCATCTTCTTAACTTGAATTAATCCTTCACAATATAAATTTAACATTACTATTAGACGTTTGTTGTGAATTGAAAGGCTTTATATCTTTTAAAAATACCACGCTATAAAAGAAATAGATAAATATGAAAAGCCTCTTATTTGAATTTGGCTTAGGCCACTAGTTTGTTAAGCCGACATTTTTGTCATACATAATTCTTGTCCATGTTCATCAATTTTTGACATAGTAAAATAGGTAAGCAAAACATGAATCCTCTTTGAAAGTAATGAATTGTATAAACAATCAACAAAATTGTAATACTCCTCGTAAAAAAAGGGGCAATTAAGTAATTCACTCCCCAAAAAAAAGTAACAAATAAACAAAAAAAAAAAAGGGGGGGGGGGGGGGGGGGG
>MCJB01001866.1:0-13848 GCA_002018475.1 Nicotiana obtusifolia
AAGACAGGAATACAAAACTGAAAGCAAGAACATAGCAACATAATAGAAGTATACAACTCATAATATTGGGGATTTAGCTCTGTGGGCAGCATACTCTTAACATACCCGTTATGGAACTCGTTTCAGAGAATTAAGACATACTTCATTCTCACGTGTTCATTATATCAAATGCATTAGGTATTCGTCTCTTTAGTTTACACCCGCTTTACTGTGGGTTTCTTACTTCTAAGTATATCGTTCAAATACATTCATCATATATTCTTTCATTTGTACAATCATCGCACAAACGTCCTTATAGGACCACAACCAATAATTATGTCTCCATGGGCTCACAATCACAATCATCATTACCATCATCGTTGTTACATACAATCACACACACATATGCCTCCTCGGGCTCATAATTATAACATAACTATAATCATAACCATATTCATAACTACAATCATAACCTTACCCGGCCATATCAAGCTCGGTTTCAATAATGCATGCCTCTTAGGGCTCATACCCGGCCATACCAAGCTCGGTCGTAGTCATGTGTGCCTCTTTGGGCTCATACCCGGCCAAATCAAGCTCGGTCATAATCGTGTGTGCCTCTTTGGGCTCATACCCGGCCATATCAAGCTTGGTCATAATCGTGTGTGCCTCTTTGGGCTCATACCCAGCTATATCAAGCTCGGTCACAATCATATAGGCCTCTTTGGGATCATACCCGGCTTTATCAAGCTCGGTCATCATATACAAACTAAGCACGCACATAGATAATTCATACATTCATTCATATCATATATGGCCCTTACTTACGGGCTTAACACATTCGTTACCATTCAATCATTCGTTCCTTAGGTGTGATCATACACATTCAATCACATACAAGCACTCATAAACATCCAATCACATAAGACCTAAGTTCTTTCTTATCATTCTCATTACTTCTTTCTTCATCGACTCAATCATATTCAATCATCCATTCATATAAATATATACATTCAATTCATAACAGTTCATTCGGGAATTACATTCTTTCTTGTCGTTCTTATTACTCTCTCTTCTTCTATTCCTTATTGTTCGTCGTAACATAGCATATAATTCTCATATCAATTGTGCTCATTAAGTAACACAATTGCAAACAAACATCGACATATAGAATCTCATATTATAGGAAGGAATCAATATAAGCTTCCTTAGCTTCTAAGAATAGAGTATGTACTTTGGGGGTTCTTTGAGACATTATATAGAACGGGAATCGTGCAAGAAAGAACGGTTTAATCTTACATACCTGGTGCGTATATACTTAGCTCCCGCTTCCAAGCTTATGGAAGTGCGTTCAATCCTTTAATCTACAATTAGGAATAGCCCAATCGTCATTTCATAGTTACTACTATTCTCAACCTTAATTCCTGAAATTCATGAGATGGTTTCCCTTAATTTCTTCCTTAATACCCTTATTAAGCCCATACATGACACATGCAATCCATTATCTACCATGACCCACCATAATGGTGGTGTTTATCTTAGACCCGCAGATTTCATTTCCAATTTCATGGATTTCTACATGCATGTGTTGGGTTTCTAATAATTTCTAAGAGAATGGGTGAAGAAACTTACCTTGCATGTCAATGGGTTCATATTTCTTTCTTGACTCTTCAGTTCTTAAGGTTGCCTTTGATTTTGGGTTTGCTAAGGAAGAACTTCAGCTAGACTTTCTTCTTGTCTCTTTGATTTTATGCTTTCTCCTTCAATTTCATGTGTTGGGATGATGGAAATTTAATTGGGTGTGTGGGTTCTTTGTAAGGGGTGTTCTTGGGAGTGTTCTGATGTTTGGGGTCTCATAAAATGTGAAAGGAACGAGTTAAAGCCCCTTTTATAGGTCAAAGGGTCAAAACTTCAATTTCAGTACATTTTGAATTTCGCGATGCAGGGGAGGCCATTTCGCGGTTCGCCTTTCCATTTCGCGAACCGCTTTTCCCGTCGCTTTTCTCGCCTAAACTTTCTGCTTCAGTTCGCGATGCCCATGCCCATTTTGTGATTCGCTTTTCAAGAAAGCGAATCGCTTTCTTGTCGCGAAGTACCTCCTCCAGCTTCTGCCCGTGTTCGCGATAGGCAGGGCTATTTCGCGATGCGCATGTGGGTTTCGCGGTTCGCGTTTCCCACAATGCCATCGCTTTTTGCTCATTTGTTCTTTTTCTTAACATTTTCAACACTTTTCAATATTTCTCTTACTCATAGGCCCATACACACTTGCCACATCACGACACAATCAAGTAGGCGAATTTACGGGGTATCACACCAACGCCTTTTCTTGTCTTGTTCATAGATGGCATTGATAACATTTGATCAAATTTATTTGCATCATTAGGATCAGGATCAAAAGCGTATATGTTCTCATGAAAAATGATATTTCTCGATGCTGTTATTTTTGTGTTATGTAAATTTAAAACTTAAAACACATAGGCTTCAACTCAAGGTTTTAGCTTACTCTATTATGAGAAGGAGTTGATGCATACTACAAATAACCAAAGCACTTACGTGTGTCATAAGAAGGTAACTTACAAAACAGGATTTCACAAGGGGTCTTATCTCCCAAAATTTTAGAAGGAAACCTATTAATTAAATAGGTTGCAGTAAGTAAACATTCTTCCAATTACTTGATGGGAAAATGGGACTGAAAAAGAGGAGCCCTATATGTTTCTAATAAGTTCATATGCTTCCTCTCCATAATACCATTTTGTTATGGAGTGTACACACAAGTAGTTTGATGAACAATTCCATGAGAAACAAATAATTCAAGTAGTGAAGAACTGCCTCCCAACTCCGGGGCATTAGCAGACCTAACTATCTTTACTTTACTGTTGATTTGTCTTTCTGCCATTGTTATAAAGGATTTTAAGATAGTGAAAGCATTATTTTTGGAACTCATCATGAAAATTCAGGTACCTCTACTAAACTCATCTACAATAATAAGAAAGTATTTATGTCCCGGATGAGTAGGTGTCTTATATGGTCCCCAATAATCAACATGTATTAATTCCAAAATTTATTTTTTAGAGATAGAACTTGAGGAAAATGGCAGTTTAGTTTGTCTAGCAGGAGGGCCGGTATCACAGGAATTTGATGTCTTATTAGTGCTCATTGAAGGCAAACTTCTGATTCTTTTCATACTAGAATGAGGCATGTGTCGTAATCTAAAATGCCACAAGAAATCACCATAAAAAGAATGAATGGAAGAACAAGATAGATTCAAAACTCAGCTTTCTTATTAATGGATTTTGCATTGTCATTGCAATTTGAACCTAAAGTAGGAACACAACTAGAATTCAAGATAGGTACTGCTTTATTCCTAGACAAATTCTCAGGAGCAATAATGATATTTACTGAGTAATGTAGTTGGTAGAGAACATCTTTAGCATCACCAAGAACCACTGACCTCTTCATGGAAGGGCCCTGCCAAATAGTTTTTATAGATGAGAAATCAATGTGCAATTAAACTGTTTACACAACTTATGAACTGAGATAAGATATACTTAAAATTAGGAATATAAAGCATATTTCAAGGATAAGATCTGGGAGAACACACACTTCAATACTGATTGACCTTCACTGTGAATGAGATAGGCAAGATGATATGAAGAGGAATAGGATGGAACTTAAGGTCAATGAAAATACACTTTCTAAAGCTTATTTGCTCGGAAACTCCTGAGTCAATTATCTAATAATCTAAACTTAGGCAGAATAACAAGAAATACAGCTTGTGGTTAAAAGCTTTTTACCAGCACAATTAGCATTTGCATTGGCATCTTGGAAGGAGTTGGTTCATAATCCAACATTCACCTGTTGAAGAATCTGAATCAATTGAGAATACTGCTCTTTAGAGATAGCAGGTGTAGCGGGTGAGTTCTCAGGAACACACGCTCCTTGAATTGAGGTGTCATGTGCTGTCATAACTGTATGATATGCCCATGAGCTTGACCTTGAAATTTTCTCTAGTCAGTGAACTTAAAGTTTGAGGGAAATCCGTCAATCTATTAGCATTTGTTAATGCTATGCCCTAGCTTTTTGCATTAGCCATGGGTAAGATTGTTCTTCCTTGTCTCAAAACCCCCTTTCGAGTTTCTCCCTTCTGTATTTCCCATTCTCTAGTATAAGTTCTGAGTGTTTGATGATAGGAAACAGGAGATATCTCTAGGGAACTGGTTACTGACTCTAACCTCTCTTTGCTTCTCATCTTGACTCAGTGAATATGTTTGATTCACCGATGGGAGAGGTGAGATCATCAGTATGTTAATCTTTACTGGACCATAAGCATCATTCAAGCCCATCAATAAAGAGTTGAGCCTTTGTAACGATCCGGCTGGTCATTTAGAGTGTTGTAGCCTCGTTTCTACATTTACTACTTGTTATATGCTCAATTATTGTAATATGACTTGTCGGAGTAGTTGGTTTAGGTCTGGGAATGTTTCAGAATGAATTGAGACACTCAATCTCAAGATTGGAAGCTTAAGTTGAAAAGGTTGACCGGATGTTGACTTATGTGTAAATAGCTCCAGATGGAGTTTTGATGGTTCTGATAGCTCCATAGGGTGATTTTGTACTTAGGAGTGTGTCCGGATAGTGATTTGGAGGTCCGTAGTTGATTTTGGCTTAAAATAGCGAAAGTTGGAAAATTAGAGGTTTTGGAAATTAAAAAAGCTTGACCAAGAGTTGACTTTATGGTTATCGGGCTTGTATTTATGTTTCGGAAGTTGTAATAAGTCTGTTGTGTCATTTATGATTTGTGTGAAAAATTTGCGGTAAATCAGACGTGATTTGATAAGTTCAGCATCAATTGTAGAAGTTGAAATTTCTTGTTTTTCTTTAGGCTTGAATTCATGTATGATTCATGATATTGATATTATTTGATGTGATTTGAGGCCTCGACTAAGTTTGTATCGTGATTTAGGACGTGTTGGCTTAATTGGTTGAGGCCCCGGGGGCCTCTGGTGAACTCCGGATGGTTATAAAATCAACTTGACTTGAAGAATAGTTGGAATTTTCCCTACTGGTGTGATCGCACCTGCGAAGGTTTTGATCGCAGGTGCGATGACACAAGTGCGTCAAGCACAGAAGCAAAACTGGGCAACCGCAGAAGTGGAGAATTTTGATGCGCCCCCGAAGCCGCAGATACGGCTAAGTTGGCCGTAGGTGCGACAAAATATATTTGAAGGGGTTGTGGGATTTTGGCATTGTTGGACATTTCAAGCTTGCTTTCGAGGGGTTTCTTGAGGTAAGTCACTCGTGATCATTTTTATTCAATGATATTGTTTCCCCATCGAATTTCCCACCTAGTTTGTCTGTTTTTAAGGTAGAATTTTAGGAGTTTTGGGCTAAGGATTGGAGAGTTAAATTTGGGAATTTCAGTGCCGATTTTGTGTCGGATTTGAGTAATTTTGGTATGGTTGGACTCGGGATTGAATGAGCTTTTAGATTTTGTAACTTTTATCGAATTCCGAGACGTGGGCTCGTGGGTTGACTTTTGAGTTGACTTTTTCATTTTTGATTAAGAACTTAACATTTTCATATGGAATTGATTCTTATAGCTTAAGTTGATTGTATCAAATTATTTGTGGCTAGATTCGAGGAATTCAGAGGCTGTTTCGCGAGGCAAGGGCTTGTTGGAGTAGAGTTTTGCGCGGCTTGAGGTAAATAACACTTATAAACTTGGTTCTGAGGGTATGAATCCCTGAATCATGTGTTATATGGTCGATGTTGAGGTGACACACATGCTAGGTGACGGGCGTATGGGCGTGCACCATAGGAATTATGACTTGCTCGATTCCGTGGAACTGTATAGTTGAATAACTTTGTTGTAAGTAACACTTATAAACTTGGTTCTGAGGGTATGAATCCCTGAATTATGTGTTATATGGTCGATGTTGAGGTGACGCACATGCTAGGTGACGGGCGTGTGGCGTGCACCATATGAATTGTTACTTGCTCGATTCCGTGGAACTGTATAGTTGAATAACCTTGTTGTTATTCGTATATTCTCCATGTGTTCGAGAAGTTCGGCTACGATCCATGTTAGAAATCATGCTTATGCTATATGCTACTACTGTTGGGACCCGCAGAGGTCGTCGTATTTCTGTTAAGTTACTTGCTTAATTTGCAATTATGTACTCAGTCACATCTATCATTCATATATCATATCTCAGTCTCTGTTGCCATTTATTGATACTTCATACCATCATTGTTTGGGCTGATTTTCATGATATCTTGAGCCCGAGAGACTTGAGAGATTGGTGACTGAGTGAGGCCAAGGGCCTGATTGTGAGCATATTTATGGGATCGGGCTGCATGTTGCAACATGCTTTTATTGATTCATGCCATGATTGGCTTATTATAGCGCTTGGGCTAGATCCGCCCATCCGGAGTATGCACACCCACAGTGAGCTCAGGTACCTACTGAGTGCGAGTGTCGAGTGCGAGTGTCGAGCAATTAGGAGAATCGAGTGACTGTGAGGATGGAGTGAGTGTGAGGAATAAGTGACTGTGAGGATGGAGTGTATGGGAGGATTGAGTGATTGATACTCTAGGAGTATGCATATGATTTCATCACTATTTTGTATTTTCAGTTGGCATACATAACTGACATATAGATATTGAGATGTATCATTTTCTTATTTCAGTTGTACTTGACATATCTTATTTGTTGAGCTTTACTGTTAAACTTGAAAGCATGTCTATATTTCTGTACTGTATTTATTGTCATTGAACTGTGCCTATGAGGCTCATCAATGCTTTCAGCCCAAAGGATAGACTTCTTACTTTTTGAGTTAGTTGTACTCATGCTACTCCTTGCACTCCTTGTGCAGATCCAGGTTCTTATGGGTACGGTGGTTGCTGACTTTGGAGCCATTATTCAGTTCGGAGATCCACGAGATAACTGCTTTGGCGTCCGCAGTCCTTGACTCTCCTCCTTTATCGTCTACTTATATTTGTACTGTTATACTCTTTTAGACAGTATTTTCAGACTTTGTTACTAAATAGATGCTCATGCACTTAGTGATACCCAGGTTTTGGGGAAATTCTATCTTGAGTTGTGACGTTTCATCTAGTTTTATGAGATTTTTCACTATTTAAACTCATTTCTAGTATATTTTGAATTTTGAAGTATTGGAATGTATGAGTTGTTGGCTTGCCTAGTATCATGATAGGAGCTATCATGACAAGTTGAGTTTTGGGTCGTGACAAGTTGATATCAGAGCCTAGGTTACAGAGATCTCACGATTAATGAGCAGGTTTAGTAGAGTCTTGTGGATCGGTACGGAGACGTCTGTACTTATCTTCGAGAGGCTGCCGAACCCTTTGGAAAACATCACATTCTTGTATTCTTACCGTGCAAATTTGTTGATTCCGGGAACTAAACTTCTATTATTCTATTCTCTCACAGATGGTGAGGACATGTACAGCCGGATCAGGCGGACGGCCACCAGTACCAGCAGATAGGGCCACGAGAAGCCGAGGCCACGGTAGAGGCTGGGGTGCAGCTCATACAGCAGCTAGAGCAGCACCTGTAGACCCACTAGTTTCTCCAACTTAGGAGCAGGTTCCAGATGTGGTTGAGCCAGTGGGGCTAGCTCAGACACCAGCTCTTCCCGTTGTGATTTAAAACCTTCAAGAGGCTTTGCCTTAGATATTAACTGTTTGCACTAGCGTTGCTCAGACGGTTTCTATTCAGGCCGCACCAACCGCTTCTCAGGCCGAGGGAGGTACTCAGACTCCCGCCGCCCGTACTCCAGAGTAGGTAGTGTAAGGACTTTAGACACCGGGGTATTACCAGCCCAGCCGGTTGTAGTTGCTAAGGCCCAGGACCCGTTGTGAGTGATGAGGAGCAGAAGAGACGAGAGATTTTGGAGACTCCGGCCTCCATCATTCAGTGGGGCTGAGTCAGAGGATTCTCAAGACTTCTTGGATAGGTGCCAGCGAATTCTTCGTACGGAGGGTATTATGGAGACTAGTGGAGTCGCCTTTACTACTTTTCAACTATCAGGGGCTTCCTTTTGTTGGTGGGAAGCCTATGAGAGGAGCAGGCCGGTCGGCATAGCACCACTTTCATGGCATGAGTTCTTAGTTCTCTTCTTGGAGAAGTTTGTGCCACAGACCCGCAGGGAGAAGCTGTGTAGGTAGTTCAAGCAGCTACATTAGTAGGGCATGTCTATGACCCACTATAAGATGAGGTTTTCTGAGTTGGCTCATCACGCACTTTGGTTGGTTCCTACTGAGAGAGAGGATTAGGAGGTTCAGTGATAGCCTCAACTATTAGTTGCGTTTTGCTATGACTCTGGAGAATGTAGCAGGTGCTAAGTTTGACGAGGTGGCTGATATTGCTCGGCGGCTAGAGTTGGTCCGCAGTCAGGAGCGTGAGGAGAGGGAGGCCAAGAGGCCTCGTGGTTCGGGTGGTGTCAGCGGTGTTTCTTCCAGGGGTAGTCATACCACAGAAGGGGTCGTCCTTATAGGCCCGCTCAGATGGCTCGTCCAGTTCATCGTGGTGCATCATCTAGCCATGGTTCATATAGTGCTCATCTGGGTCAGTCATCTCTCAGTGCATTCCCAGCTCAGAGTTCATCTCGTGTGCCTTCAGTTCAGGGTTCATCTGCACCAAGTTCTTCTAGTAGTTATTCTCGTATTCGGGGCCCGATGCAGTCCGCACCACCACCACTGGAGAGTATCTTCGAGTGCAGGGAGTTTGGGCATATATGGAGACAGTATCCCCATCGCTCCAGAGGTCCAGTTCAGCAAAGGAGTCAGGCTGCAACTTCCGCACCCGTTTCTTCACAACCCCCCAGCTAGCTCGGGGTGGGGCTCCGGTAGTAAGAGGTCGCCCTAGAGGGGGAGGCTGATCAGGTGGTGGTCAGGCTTGATTTTATGCTATTTCTACTAGGCCAGAGGCCGTTGCTTCAGATGCAGTGATCACAGTATTGTTTCAGTGTGCCATAGAGATGCTTCCACATTATTTTACCCTAGTTCTACTTATTCCTATGTATCATCCTATTTTATTCGTTATTTGGATATGCCCCATAAGTCCTTAGTTTCACCTATTCATGTATCTATGCGGGTGGGCGATACCATTATTGTGGATCATGTATATTGGTCTTGTTTTGTGACTATTGGGGGGTTGGGGACTAGATTTGATCTTTTATTACTTAGTATGGTTGATTTCGACGTTGTTTTGTGTCACGACCCAAACTGGAGGGCCATGACTGGCACCGACCATACTTTTTTTTGGTTAAATAAGTCTTTTATTGATGTCAGTTAAATAGAATGTACAAGGAGGGAGGGGGGCATGAACCTTACCTCCCCAAAAAAGCAAATGTACCTTATCTTATAGATACAAAAATACAAGATGTGTCCAATAGGTACAAAGTGTGTCCGACCTAGTTTAAAATAATGAATATCTATCTTACAGAAGTGATAGATAATCATCTGTACAAAATCAAAGTAAGATACTTGTGATACCCCGTAAATTCACCTATGTGATTATGCCGTAATGTGGTAAGTGTGTATGGGCCTAAGAATGAGAAGAATGGTTGAAATTTGTTAAGAAAAAAAAAAAAAAAGGGAAAAGAGAAAGAGGGATTATGCGAATCGCTTTTTACATATGCGATTTGCATATTTGACAAGAGGGGTCGCGAAAGGAAGCAGAGAGCTGGGCTGGCATTTTGTCAAAAAAGCGACGGAAAAAGCGAACCGCGAAATGAAAAACGGTTCGCGAAATCCCCCTACCCATCGCGAACACGAACAGAAAACTAAGGCGAAGAAAAGCGACGGGAAAGCGATTCGCGAAATGAAAAAGCGAATCGCGAAATAGGCCTTCCGTGTCGCGAACAGAAACATAAACTTCGGGTGAGGAATGCGACGAGAATGCGGTTCGCGAAATTGAAAAGCGAACCGCGAAAATGGCCTTCCCCATCGCGAATTTGACATTTGTGCTGAAATTAAGTTTTAACTCCTTGACCTATAAAAGGCACCCAAACTCGTTCCATTTCATTTTATAAGACCCCAAAACATCTGAACACTCTCAAGAACATCTCTCAAGGAACCCCCAAGCCCAAATCGACTCTTCTTCATCCAAACACATAAAATTGAAGGAACAAGAAGGAAGCCTAACTAGAGTTCTTCTCTTGCAAACCCAAAATCAAAGGGGAACTTAAGGATTGAAGAATCAAGAAGGAGGAATGAATTAATTGACATGCAAGGTAAGTTCCTTCGCCCATTCTCTTAGAAATTCTTGAAGACCCAATGCATGCATGTAAGAATCCATGAAATTGGGAATGGAAGTTATGGGTCTAAGTTAAACACCACCCATAGAGTGGGTCATGAACAATCTTAAATTGCATGTGTCTTAAATATGCTTAATAGGGATATAAAAGAAGAAATTAGGGGAAAGTGTCACATGAACTTCGGAAATTATGAACGATAGAATCTACGGGACGTAGTAGAATTGGGTGTTCCTAATTGTAGATTAAAGATTGTGCGCTCCTCCATAAGCTTGGAAGCGGAAGCTAAATAACTACGCACCAGGTATGTAAGACTAAACCGTTCTTTCTTGCACGATTCCCTTTCTATATAATGTCTCAAAGAACCCCCAAAGTACATACTCTATTCTTAGAAGCTAAGGAAGCTTATATTGATTTCCTTCCTATTATATGAGATTCTATATGTCGATGTTTGTTTGCAATTGTGTTACTTAATGAGCACAATTGATATGAGAATTATATGCTATGTTACGACGAACAATAAGGAATAGAAGAAGAGAGAGTAATAAGAACGACAAGAAAGAATGTAATTCCCGAATGAACTGTTATGAATCGAATGTATATATTTATATGAATGGATGATTGAATATGATTGAGTCGATGAAGAAAGAAGTAATGAGAATGATAAGAAAGAACTTAGGTCTTATGTGATTGGATGTTTATGAGTGCTTGTATGTGATTGAATGTGTATGATCACACCTGGAACGAATAATTGAATGGTAACGAATGTGTTAAGCCCGTAAGTAAGGGCCATATATGATATGAATGAATGTATGAATTATCTATGTGCGTGCTTAGTTTGTATATGATGACCGAGCTTGATAAAGCCGGGTATGATCCCAAAGAGGCCTATATGATTATGACCGAGCTTGATATGGCCGGGTATGAGCCCTAAGGGGCATGCATTATTGAAACCGAGCTTGATATGGCCGGGTAAGGTTATGATTGTAGTTATGAATATGGTTATGATTATAGTTATGTTATAATTATGAGCCCAAGGAGGCATATGTGTGTGTGATTGTATGTAACAACGATGATGGTAATGATGATTGTGATTGTGAGCCCATGGAGACATAATTATTGGTTGTGGTCCTATAAGGACGTTTGTGCGATGATTGTACAAATGAAATAATATATGATGAATGTATTTGAACGATATACTTAAAAGTAAGAAACCCACAGTAAAGCGGGTGTAAACTAAAGAGACGAATACCTAATGCATTTGATATAATGAACACGTGAGAATGAAGTATGTCTTAATTCTCTTAAATGAGTTCCATAACGGGTATGTTAAGAGTATGCTGCCCACAGAGGTAAATCCCCAATATTAGGAGTTGTATACTTCTATTATGTTGCTATGTTCTTGCTTTCAATTTTGTATTCCTGTCTTACATACTCAGTACATATTTCGTACTGACGTCCTTTGTTTGTGGACGCTGCATATCGTGCTGCAGGTCCAAATAGATTGACAGGTGAAGCTCCTCCACAGTAGGCTACCATATCAGTCCAGCAGGAATAGCAAGGTTCATCTTTCGGACTTGCTATACTTGGGTATGCTTTTGTACATATATATTTTGGGCATGTCGGGGTCCTGTTCCGACTAAGTGTTTTGTAAAAACTCCATAGAGGCTCATTAGACAGTTGTCAGTATGTATGTAATTTATGGTCGGGCTATGTAAAGTTAAACTGCCGTGTCGGCAAGGTATTTATTATGTTGCATGGTTTTGCGTAGTATTCCAAATGTTGGATTGTGTGCACGTGTGTGCTGTTGATATGGTATACAGCTGTGATAGCCATTATGTTACTGTTAACAGGGTTCAGTTGTCATGTGCCGTTTAAGCCAATGTGAGACACCTTATAGGGTAGTCATGCACAGGGTTCGCCGGTACTCTACAAGTAGGGTCCGGTGCCCGGTCGCAGGCCCCTGAGGTCGGGTCGCGACAGAAGTGGTATCAGAGCAAGGTCATGTCCTAGGATTGTCTATGATCCGTTTCTTGTAGAGTCTTGATTATGGGTGTGTAGCGCGCCACATTTTATAATCAGGATGCTACATGACATTTAGGATGTTGTCTCCTTTCTTTCAAATCTTGATCGTGCTTAAAGCTAAGTCATAAGTATTCATCTCTAATGCTTATTTCATTTCCTTACAGTGATGCCTTCGATTCGAGGGCAAATGAGTGCTAGACGACTCGATACGGAGGCTGGAGAGGGTAATAGTCAGTTGCCCCCTGTGATGGAAGGCCAGAATGAGACGCCTTCCCAGACTTCATCTACTCCTCCTCCCCCAGAGACTATTAGAAGCCACCCAGCTTCTCCGGTCCCTTCTTCTAATGCTACAGATCAGGACTTGCGGACCGCAGTCCAGTTGTTGACTAGTTTGGTAGCTTCTCAGACACAGAGGCAGAACACCGGTAATGCTAACGGACCGGGTAGTACTAGAGTTCGCACATTTATTAGTCTGGATCCTCCAGTATTTACCGGGTCTGATCCTAATGAAGACCCGCAGGATTTTATTGATCAGATACACCGCACACTGCGGGTTATGCATGCTAGTGATACTGAGGCAGTAGAGTTGGCTTCTTACAGATTGCGAGACTTAGCGGTCTCTTGGTATGATAATTGGGAGAGGTCCAGGGGCCCAAATGTTTCCCCACCTGTGTGGGATGAGTTTTCTGAAGCATTTCTCCGTCATTACCTACCAGTTGAGGTACGGCGGGCCAGAGCTGACAAATTCTTTAACCTTAAGCAAGGTAACATGACTGTACGGGAGTACAGTATGCAGTTTGATTCCCTAGCGAGGTATGCTCCTCACATGGTAGCCGATATGGGTGATAGGGTCCATCTGTTTGTGAACGGATTGGGACCCCATTTGATAAATGAATGCACTACTGCATCTCTGATAGAGAGTATGGATATTTCTCGCATTCAGGCTTATGCCCAGACCTTAGAGGACCATAAGCGTCAGCTAAGAATGAACAGAGAGCAGGATAAAGAGCAGAGTAAGAAGTCGAGAGTACCAGGGTACTCAGGTGATTCCAGAGGCAGCGTCAGACCTCGGTCTTCGAGGAAATGGACACCACGTGTAATTAGTACCCCTCGAGAGTCTCAGAGTTCGCGGGCAATGAGCTCGCCATATTACAGAGGTGCCAGCCAGATGAGACCCTCTATGCCTCGCTGTGAGCAGTGCGACAGGACCCACTTTGGACCTTGTCGTCGGGGTTCAGATAGATGTTATTACTGTGGGCAGGCAGGTCACATGATACGGGACTGTCCTAACAGGAAGGATGGTGGCATGGCCCACCAGACTGGGTCCACAGCTGGTTCTTCACTATCTATTCGACCTCCAGCACGAGGTCCTCAGCAGCCAGCGGTTCGTGGCAAGGGCCACAGTAATGTGCCGGGCCCGAGCGGTGTTCAAAATCGCATATATGCTCTAGCAGGCCGGCAAGACCTTGAATCGTCCCCAGATGTTGTCACAGGTATCGTATCGGTATTCTCTCATGATGTATATGCTTTGATTGATCCCGGATCCACTCTGTCATATGTTACACCT
>MCJB01001867.1:0-14920 GCA_002018475.1 Nicotiana obtusifolia
AAAACTGTATAATATATTTATATAAATAAATATATATAACTATATATATAACTATACATATATAGTATAGCGTCGTATATATCAAGTTTTATATATATATATATATATATATATATTAGTATATATTTATACACTTTGGTAAAATATTAACAAGAAAGCGACCAACTTTGGTCGCCAACATATATACCTTTCTATTAGCGACCAAAGTTGGTCCCCAAATGAAAATCTGATTTATTTTAATTTTCCAGATAAGCGACCAACTTTGGTCGCTTATGGCACCATAAAATTCCTTCCACTAAGCGACCAAAGTTGGTCGCAAATTTAATTTCTGATTTAATTTAATATTCAAGAAAAGCGACCAACTTTGGTCGCTTATTTCCCCAGAAAATTTCCCTTCCTTAGGCGACCAACTTTGGTCGCTAATATTGAACGTGGGTCCAGTTTAGCAACCAAAGTTGGTCGCTATTTTTGAATTTTCTTTGACCGGATTTGTTTGACCAGTCCGGTCAAAATATTGAACACATTAGCGACCACTTGGCGACCAATAGTGGTCGCTATTTTATTTAAGTTTTTTTTTCATTTTTTTCGTCTATGTTTGCGACCAAAGTTGGTCGCTTTTTGTGGCAGACCAACTTTGGTCGCTAATGTTTGGTCTCTAAATGCCTGATTTCTAGTAGTGATATACGTAGATTAAGAGGAACCTTATAAAAAAACACAGCATCCTCAAACCTGCTATATGCCTTTTGTCAAAGTTTTGAAACTAGGCAGGTTTTCAAAACAAATTACATAATCCTAGCATCATAAGGTGATAAAGGAGATTTACATGGATGTCAGCGAAATTTTTTCTTGCCATATAAGAGATGTGTAATAAACGAAATCTCGCTTCTTCCATATTTCATCCAAATCCTTTCTCTTCTCTTTCTAATAATATTAATTCTACTTAGTGGTATAATAACGGATTCCAATATATTTATGATAACTCTAGTACTTTCATATTTTAATTAGAAATATTTTACTATATGAATGGTAATGGTATACCGTATATGTGTCCGTGTTTATTTATACGTTTTATTTCGAAAAATATTACTGGTATATTTTTGGAATAATTCTAGAATATTGCATAATAAATTAGCATATTAGTTGTATAAATAATATAATAGTGGTATAATGTATACACTTCTATGTTCATTTATACAATTTATTTACAAAAATTGCTGGTATATAATATTAAATGTATAGTTTGGCACCTTACATGTTTATTTGTGAGTATATATCCGATTTATTTATTTTAATAAATTTAAATATTATAATCCTATAATTACACTTCTTCTAATCCCACCAAATTTTGAGAAATAAAACCTACAATGGTGAGGACACTAATGATGAAAGAGCGTGAGTGGTAGCTTAATTATGAGAGAGAATTAGGAATAAATTGATGCCTTATTTGCATCTAAACTATATTAAAGATGCTATAAATGTTAATAAATCTATTATTTTTGAAATAGATCAAAGGCGTTCTTTATTCTTTTTATTAATGACCAAGCGTGTAAAAATCTCAAAAACGTTGGTGCTCTATCTCAATTAATTGGCCTTAGATGGGTTGCCGAATTGGGCTCACATTTTGGGCATCCAATTCAAACAAATTTGCAAGATAACTTAGCCCAAACTCCAGTCTTTTTCTACAATAAAAAACACAACCAATTAATTAATATAAATTTATAAAACACTAATTGACCTTACTAATAAGTGTGGTGGCTCTTGGCAACGATTTAGTTCTAATGATGTGTGTGAAACATGTGAGTTTTTTTTTTTTTTGATAAGTAAGGAAAAGTTTTATATAAGCACCAGCACTAAGAGTATGTTGTCATGTACAGAATACATCAAAAGAAGATCTTACAAGCTCTGTAAAGAACTAATAAAGTCAATCGTAGCCTCAACATCTTGAGTGTCATGTACAAATATTTGCCTTGTTACTCCAACAAGGTAAGCTAAGAAATATAATGAAATTTAAGAGTAGCTACATACTTCTTTTTGTCCTAAAAAATTCTGAAATTTCTCTCACAAAAATGCTGCTGAAATTGCATTCCAGAGTCTTGAATGTAGGTCCCTCGCTCACCTCTTGTGCCATCTTTGTAGAACTTCCGGTGCATCTCTAGGCATTCTCCATTTCAGGCACAAAATATTAAAAAGCATATACGACATTGGAGCAGTAATTTTGCAATGTAGAATAAGAAATAGGTGGTTTGTGTCCTCTAGTTGTTCTTTACATAGAGAGCATTTGCTGTAAACGAGTATTCCTTCCTTTTCTTTGCAAGTTAGACTGTCTGAGACATGCATCTTTTCCTATTAACTAAGTGAAGATCTGAACATTTTACAAACGTTCTAAAGACCTCCTATTTCAGTAACATTTCATTACTTAGCAATAAGTAACACCAAGCAAGCAACTGGTACTTTTGTTCAGTGCAATATTTAACATTTAATCCTTAATGAAATGGATTATGCTTCCGAATCAGGAAGAAGAATAGTGCTCACTGTTAGCTCTTGGTTAAAACTTTTTCGTTTAGTCTCCTTTTCTTTGAGACATGATAGGTTGTGGTCATTATAAATATTCGAGTGTGTTGAATTCCAGTGAGGTGCTCATGATGAGTTCTAAGATGAAATTAAGTCGCAAAAGCATGCAAATAGCCGAGCTGCCAATACCAAACAAACATTGTGCTTTTTCCCCACTCGTTGGAGCAAGTTTGCTTAGATTACCTCGATTAATATAATACCCACTTTGTTTAGCTAAAAGTACTAATAGAAGTTTACTTGACACCAAATTTAATCGATAGAACTTTGGCTCAAGATTAATAAAAAGGATGTAACAAACAAATGATAGCAATAACAAGGTAATCTAATTATAACATTTAATCTACCTATCCAAAAAACGAAACCCCCAAATAAATTGCACTTCAGTGTATTTAAAGGCAAATAGGTCTGAAGTGCAGTCAATGATTTCATGCACTTAAGGCAAAAAAGTCTGAAGTGAAAAAAATGCACTTCAGATGCACCTGAAGTGCAACCAACGTCTTTATGCACTTAAGGCCAAAAACTCTGATGGAAAAAAATGCACTTCAGATGCACCTGAGTGCACCCAATATTTGTGTGCACTTAATCCAAATAGGTCTGAAGTGCAAATTGCCCTGAAACAGAAATCTACAGGATTTTCGGTGTAGTTGGCCTTGGTATTTTCCAGCTTTGGCAAAATATGAGACCTTTATTTTCCTCCTTATTTCTTTTCTATTTTGATTTACTATTTAGATTTTATTTTGTTAGTGAAAAATGTTAGTATCATCTGCGATATGCTTAGTTTGTGGGCATTAGTTCAGAGAAGCATAACAGTTGTCCCATTATGGAACTTGAATGCTAAATCCTGACATTTTACACTGTTAAACTCATATATTGTTAGCCTCACTAGGTAGGAGGAAGTTACTACCTGTTCATCATGTGGAAAACCACAAAGCTAGAAATGCTCAAGAATGAACTTTAGCAGACCGTGGATCTTGCTGGCTGCTGCAATAGGAATGAGATTAACACATTAAAACAGAGAAATAAAGGGTCCTTTTGTAGGATGTAGTTTCATTCCCTGTCCCCAACTTTGCCATGTCACATCTTGTTTTATAGTAATGTTGTGCAGTGGCATTATCAATCCTCTCGACCAATGCTCTTGTTTGATCTTCTTCATCGCTCCTTCTGAATCTCCATGCCTTCACACTGTGCTTCTTCGCTCCCTCTTGTGCTCTTCCTCTAACCTCCTCTTCATCACAAGCTTTTGATTGGTTCCTTGCTACTCTACAGGAACACAAGTCTTATTTGAGTTATAGTTTGCACAAAAGCTAGAAGTGATACTCTCAGTATGGCAATAAGCAATGATTTGGAAAACATGTTGCTTCTCCTTCCAGTTGATTTCACTAAGGCAGGACGCATTCGTAAGACCTTACAGTGAGATTTCGCATATGGTAAGTTCTATCTATTTATACTGGAGTTAACTTAGGCTAGGCATCCTTTTCTAATGTGGCATCTATTTTCCTGGTGAAACTGAATTTGGATAAAATAAAAGTTCGACTGCTAATAATTTTGGCCACTAACTTTATCCGCCTCCGATAAACCTCCAACCTTCACAGTGGTGAAAAGATTTATTAACACCTTGCTACTCCTCTCCTTGCGCAGGAAGTCACTTAGCATTTCCTTTATAAAATATGTGCCTGTAAATCTTTTAACTATTCTTTGTATTAAAGACAGGAGCTATTTTCCTAAGCACTTGGTCTGTCTGTATGCTATCATCGCAACAAGTGATGTACGGCATCAATTTTGAGGTAGGTTCCCTTTTAATTATTTTGGAAAATCTAGATTAGTATGTTGTGATTTACTTGAATTGTCAAGAGTTGAAACTGCAATCCCCCGTGCCATCAGTGCTACTTTCCTTGCTTTAATTCTAATATTTTTATCTTGGACTACCTCCATTGCTTGCTTTCTTTAGCTATGGTGAAGAAAGACTCGGTGTATGGAGTTTTATTCTCTGTTTTCTTGTACATTTGGATCATATTACAGGTTGCTATATTATCTAAGTTGCCAGTGAGACCTTTCATGTCTTCTTCTATCGTCTAATAGTGTAATGCTCCGTAAAGGTGTGGCAGATACCTTCCTTTAAGTCTTAAACCATAACGTTATTAAACATCATATGACAAATTTTGGAACTGATTTTCTCTGTATTGACTCTGAAAATCTTAATGCATAAATTTGTTCATCAATGTCGTAATGGCATGTTGAAAACACTACTCACAAAGAGACATTAACAGGACAAAATTTTAGAGATGTTCTAAAAACCTCCTGTTTCAGTAACATTTCATTACTTAGCAATAACTGGTAGCACCAAGCAAGTAACTGCTACTTCTGTTCAGTGCAATATTTTGTTAAAAATTATAATAGTATATTAAACTTGTTTCCATTAATTCACATTTACATTAAATATGTTTAGATTAGTTCATATTAGTTCATGAACTAAGTTAGTGTTTTGATGCATGTGAACTTCATTATGAGATGTATGAACTAGTGGACTAATGTGAATTTAGTTAATGTGTTTACATGGAGATTAGGCTAGATACATGTAGGAAGAATCCTATAAATACCCATGTACTCTAGCCATTTGGTGTAAGTCAAGTTGAATGAAAAACATTATTTCTTCTTCACTTTTAAAGTGAGTTGTGAGTGTTTGACTGTTTTGTTGTCTTGCTCTCCCAAATTATTTTTTCCAACATTTGGTATCAGAGCCAATTTGTTTGAAGACAACAAACTTGGAGAAAAGATGACGAATTCTAACGGAACACCATTCCAAGTTCCTATGCTTACAAAAGATAATTATGGAAATTGATGTATTCGAATGAGGCCTTGCTTGGTGCCTATGATGTTTGGGAACCGGTAGAGTCCGGTGTTGATGAAGCAGAAGATGTCGCTGCCACAAATAAGAAGGATCAAAAGGCACTCACTCTCATCCATCAAGGTTTGGATGACAAGATGTTCGAGAAGGTTGCAAATGCAACAACCTCCAAGGAAGCATGGGATATTCTTCAAACTTCTTTTAAAGGTTTGGACAAAGTGAAAAAAGTTCGCCTCCAAACCTTAAGAGGAGAGTTTGAATCATTGCATATGAAGGACAATGAATATGTTGTGGATTATATTTCAAGAGTTTTGGCTATTGTCAATCAAATGAAAAGATACGGTGAAGAGTTGAAAGACGATAGGGTCGTTGCAAAAATAATACGATCCTTAATTTCCAAAATTTGATTTTATTGTTGTTGCCATTGAAGAGTCCAAAGACTTGGACACCATGACCATAGATGAGCTTTCGAGTTCTTTGCAAACACATGAAGAGAAGTTGAAGAAACCGAAAGAAGAATCGGTTGAACAAGCGTTGCAAGCAAAATTTTCTTTCAAGGAGAAAGATGAAACGCGTGGCTCGCAACAAAGAGGCCGTGGAAATGGAAGAGGTCGTGGTAGAGGCGGAAGAGGCGGTAGTCAACCACCTTCAAGTAGAGAAAATAAAGGCCAAGACTTTAATTCAAGAAGAGGTCGTGGAAGAGGAAAAGGATGGAAGCAAAATCAAGGAGGGTATGACAAATCAAATATTGAATGTTATACTTGTCATAAATTTGGTCATTTTTCTTGGGAATGTAAAGATAACTTTGAAGAGAAAAATAATTTCGTGGAGAGAAAAAATGAAGATGAAGATGCCACCTTGCTTCTCATATGCAAAGGAGAAGAAAGTGCCGAGAAGCACCAATGGTACCTTGATTCCGGTGCAAGTAGCCATATTTGTGGAAAGAAGGATTTATTTGTGGAACTTGAAGAGTTGAATTGTGGCACAATCAATTTTGGAGATTCTTCATGTGTTAAAATCAAAGGAAAAGGTACGATTTTAATTCGCTTGAAAGATGGAAGTCATCAATTAATTTCTAATGTTTTATATGTGCCGGAGATGAAAAGTAACATTTTGAGTTTGGGACAACTTTTGGAGAAAAATTATGACATTCATTTGAAAGATAAAAAGTTGTTTATGAGAGATGAAAAAGGAAGATTGTTAGCTAAAGTTCCTATGGCTAATAATAAAATGTTCATTTTAAATCTTCAAAATGATGTTCCAAGATGCTTACTTTCATGTGCCAAAGACTCATCTTGGCTTTGGCATATGAGATTTGGTCACTTGAATTTTGATAGCTTAAGGTTGATGAATAAAGAAAGCATGGTGAATGGATTGCCAAGCATTAATCATTCCAACCAACTTTGCGAAGGATGTATCTTTGGAAAGCAAGCTAGAAAAAGCTTTCCTAAAGAATCTTTGACAAGAGCAAGATGCCCTTTGGAGTTAATTCACATGGATGTTTGCTAACCTATTAAGCCATCTTCACTTGGTGAAAGTAATTATTTTTTACTTTTCATTGATGATTTTTCTACAAAAACTTGGGTTTATTTTTTGAAGGTAAAATCAGAAGTGTTTGAAACTTTTAAAAAATTCAAGAGGATGGTGGAGAAACAGAGTAGCTATCAAATTAAGTCACTTCAGTCGGACAATGGTCACTTCAAATGAATTCAAAATTTTTTGTGAGAAAATGGAGTTCGCCATTTTTTAACCGTGCCAAGATCACCACAACAAAATGGCGTCGTGGAAAGAAAGAACCGGATCATTCTTAACATGGTGAGGAGTATGTTGAAGAGAAAAAATATGTCAAAGGAATTTTGGGCTAAAGCTGTTGCTTGTGCGGTATATTTACTAAATCGTTGCCACACAAAACGTGTTCATGGAAAAACACCTCAAGAGGCATGGAGTGGTTTCAAGCCAAAAGTTTCTCACTTGCGAGTTTTTGGAAGCATTGCATATGCACATATATATGATGAAAAGAGGACCAAGCTCGATGATAAAAGTGAGAGGTATGTTTTTATTGGTTATGATCAAAATTCTAAAGGTTATAAATTGTATAACCCCAAAAATGGCAAGGTCACTTTAAGTAGAGATGTTGAGTTTGATGAAGATAGTGCTTGGGATTGGAAGACTAAAGAGCAAGATTACTCTTTTAGTCCATTATTTGATGATGATGAAGAAGATGTGGAGCAACCTATCTCACCACTATCAACACCTCCGCCACAAAATCAAGAAGTGGAGGAATCAAGTTCAAGTTCAAGTGAAGCACCTCACAAGAGTAGAAGTCTCCGTGACTTGTATGAAAACACGGAAGTAGTAAGAAATGATTTATATGATTTTACTCACTTTTGTTTATTGGTGGATAGTGAGCCTATGAGCTTTGAGGATGCATTCCAAAATTCCAAATGGAGAGATGCCATAGATGAAGAAATCAAGGCAATAAAAAAGAATGAAACATGGGAGTTGGTCACACTTCCAAAAGGCAAAAGAACCATTGGAGTCAAATGGGTGTACAAGCTAAAGAAGAATTCCAAGGGTGAAGTAGAAAGGTACAAAGCAAGATTGGTAGCTAAAGGATATAAGCAAAAAGCCGATATTGACTATGAAGAGGTATTTGCATCGGTTGCTCGTTTGAAAACAATTCGCTTTGTCATTGCCTTGGCCGGCTAAAATCAATGGAAAATCCATCAAATGGATGTGAAGTCAGCCTTTTTGAATGGTGTATTGGAGGAAGAAGTCTACATTGATCAACCTTTGGGCTATAAGGTTAAAGGACAAGAAAATAAAGTCTTGAAATTGAAAAAGGCTTTATATGGGTTGAAGCAAGCTCCCCGGGCTTGGAATAGTAGAATTGATAAATATTTTCAAGCAAATGATTTTTCAAAATGTCCACATGAACATGCACTTTATGTAAAAATTGCTAAAAATGGTGACATTCTACTTGTTTGCTTGTATGTAGATGACTTGATTTTTACAGGAAATAATCCTAAGATGTTTGAAGAATTTAAGGAAGCAATGGCTAGAGAATTTGAGATGACGGACATTGGATTAATGTCCTACTATCTTGGCATTCAAGTGCAACAAAGGAAGGATAAGATTTTTATTTCTCAAGGAGAATATACAAAGGAAATTCTCAAGAAGTTCGAGATGGATAATTGCAATCCCGTGAGCACCCCCATTGAATATAGAGTTAAAATATCCAAGCATGGAGATGGAGAAAATGTAAATCCCACATTTTTCAAGAGTTTTGTTGGAAGCTTGAGGTACTTGACATGTACAAGGCCGGATATTCTTTATGGTGTTGGACTTGTGAGCCGATTTATGGAAGCTCCTACTACCTCCCATTTAAAGGTAGCAAAAAGAATACTTCGGTACATTAAAGATACGCTTGAGTATGGAATTCTTTATTTATCTTCTAAAGATTCTAAGTTTGTGGGATATTGTGATAGTGATTGGGCTGGTGATATTGATGATCGTAAAAGTACTACTGGGTTTGTTTTCTTTCTTGGAAATTTTGCATTTACATGGAATTCTAAGAAACAATCAATTGTTACTTTGTCAACTTGTGAGGCGGAGTATGTTGCAACTTGCTCATGTGTTTGTCATGCAATTTAGTTAAGAAGTTTGTTGGAGGAACTTCATCAACCACAAAAGGATGCCACAAAGATTTTTGTTGACAACAAGTCGGCTATCGAGTTAGCCAAAAATCCGGTATTTCATGAAAGGATCAAGCATATAGATACGAGGTATCACTTTATTAGAGACTGCATATCTAATAAAGTTGTGGAGCTTGAGCATGTGAAGTCGCAAGATCAAATTGCGGATATTTTCACCAAGCCATTGAGGATTGAAGTTTTTCAAAAGCTAAGGATGGCGCTTGGAGTGATGAAACAAGTTTAAGGGAGATGTTAAAAATTATAATAGTATATTAAACTTGTTTCCATTAGTTCACATTTATATTAAATATGTTTAGATTAGTTCATATTAGTTCATGAACTAAGTTAGTGTTTTGATGCACGTGAACTTCATTATGAGATGTATGAACTAGTGTAGACTAATGTGAATTTAGTTAATGTGTTTACATGGAGATTAGGCTAGATACATGTAGGAAGAATCCTATAAATACCCATGCACTCTAGCCATTTGGTGTAAGTCAAGTTGAATGAAAAACATTATTTCTTCTCCACTTTTAAAGTGAGTTGTGAGTGTTTGACTGTTTTATTGTCTTGCTCTCCCAAATTATTTTTTCCAACATATTTAACATTTAATCTTTAATGAAATGGATTAAGCTTCCGAATGAGGAAGAACAATAGTGCTCACTGTTAGCTCTTGGTTTAAACTTTTTTGTTTAGTCTCCTTTTCTTCGAGACATGATAGGTTGTGGTCATTATAAATGAGCTTCAAGTGTGTTGAATTCCAGTAAAGTGCTCATCGTGAGTTCTAGCTTTAATCTTTTTTTATCTCTTATATTTTTTAAGCCGAAAGCTGGTTGTTTTAAATAGTAATTAATGGAGTGTATGTTGAATTCCATGGAATTAAGGTTCAAGATTAAAGCTAGCTCTTCCTATCTTGTTAGTTGATTTGAAATAGTAAGATTACTGATTCGATCAAAGATTGCTGATTCAATACTTGTATTTCCATTTTCCTACATTTTCGTTTAAACAAACATGACAGAACTTCTCTAGACGCTTTCTGGTTTATGACTAGCTTCAATAACTCCTGGTTCATATAAAGTTTGTGAAAATCTTCTAAAGGTATGGTTTACTTTTTCGATAAGAAAGGTTTTCTTTTCTCGAATATTTTGCACTGCATGTGTTATTTTTAGTCTGTATATATGTGATCTCATCCCAATTTGAAGGGGAGTCTTGGCGTAATTGGTAAAGTTGTTGTACTCTGACCAGAGATCACAAGTTCAAGCCCTGGAAACAGCCTCTTACAAAAATACAGGATAAAGTTGTGTACAATAGACCCTTGTGGACCGGACGTTCCTTTTTCACGTGATATCCAGATTCAGTACCATTCAATTTGTGTAGGAAAAAGTTGATATTGTTACTTTGGGATGAAGGTCTTACATTTTAAGAGCTTTGAGTTAGGCATCATATAATTCTGTATTTTATTGTAAATAAGCTTTTTTGGTTCTTTTTTTAAAAATTAGTTTGTCAATAAAGCTGTCTTTTGTTTCTATTTTCCTATACTATGTTTTGTGGTTGAATTGGTTTGAAGGGGTTTTTTTTCAACAAGAATTCGGAGGGTTGACACTGGTATTAATGAAAGCAAAATCGGTTAAGTTGTTTAGGTGTCACATGCTAGCTGAGGATGCATAGATTGTTCTCTGGTCCTTGCTGATGTTGGAAAGCAATTTTAAGTCAGCGAGAAGGCGTCAGTTTTTGAAGCTTTGAAGTTTTGTTTGTGAGCCAAACTCGTGCTTTTGTTGTAGTTATGACTGATTGGTCATTACAGCTGCATCTGTGGCTATCGTTTTATTGATGTAGTTACTTGTGTTGATGGCTGAGACGTTGATGTTTGGCTATAAATGTATATTTTTAGTGTATTATTATTTTATATTGTAATGTTTTAGTAATTAAATGTGCGACATTTTGAGCTTAATTGTGTCGTTTTATGTATAGAGTTCTTGAAGGATGAAAATGCACGAAGGTTGCATACATGGACATTAAAGATACACAAAAAAAGCACCAAAAGACAGAAAGGTTGGACCAGGCGCCAGAATGGGCGACGCCTGGTCTTGGGCAAGGTCCACCGGGTGCTGGAGGGGCGAGACCTGCTCTGAGGCGCGCTCCACACCAGACCTCGCGAGCTCTGAGGCATGGTCCTTTCCTAGTCCGTGCGTTAAACGTTTCCTACTTGGATTTGGACTTGGGGACTCCGACCCTAACCTATAAATACCCTCTAAACGTGATTAGTGAGGGGTTGGTCAATTTTGGAGGGAAACAAAGGCAAAGAAACACGAATAGAGCACGGAATTCATCATTCTTCCATTTTCCATCTAGTATTCACAGCTTTATGTTTAAAAATAATATTTTGAGTATTGTCATGAACATGAGTGGCTAAAATCTCATTATTCTAAGGTTATAGGTTCTTATTGACTATTGTAGTTTAAAGGTTGATAATGTTGCTTGATTTTATCATATTAATTTGTTTATTCAATCTTGCACTTAATTATTCTATTGCGTAGCTATAGTTGAACTCGAAAGTGGGAACTATAGATTGCATATTGTCACTCCTCTTTTTCGAGCGCGAGACTTTACTAAATCTTTTAAATAAATAAAAGATCTAATAAAAACTCGAAAAAAAAATTTTTTTAATAGTGACAAAAATAAATTTAGAGTCGCCACCTGACGATTTATTCCGGTGTGTCAGGCCACCATTTTTAGAACTTAGACTCAAAGTCAAGTTCATTACCAGAGATTTGGATAAGGGGGTTCATTTGACTCGGGGAGAAGGTGTTAGGCATTCCCCGTGTCCCGTGAAAATCACGGTTGCGTACTCAATTTAGTTGGCTTTTAGAATATTTGAATTGAGATAAAAAAACAAAACACAGAAGAGAAAAACAAACACCCAGGAGGTTCAAGGTCGTTCCCACCTAATAAAAGAAAAACAAAACTAAGCTAAAACACTACGAGTCTTACTTTAGGCTTCCAAATACAAATACCTCGGGGCATTCCCCGGAATATAATATACACAGGTCCTTCGGGGCATTCCCCGGATAAATTTAACTAAGGGAACGACCCCTCGCCTCAAAAATTAATAAAACATCCTAATATTGCCTACCCAAGTGTGGTCGGCCTAAACATGCTCCTAGCGGAAGTATCAAATAAAAATATTAATTTAAACTATAACTTAATTGAATAAGGTGACATGGTAAGAACAATAATCAAAATTTAAATGGCAGACCACGTTCATGTAAAGCCCATAATGTCAACCCAACATTTACTTTAATTTTCATTTTTAGCCCAAAGCACTATTTTTGCCTTAATCAAGTTTCCAAATCAGCTCGTGAGCCACAAATTCAATTTAGGCATCTTATATTTCAATTCCAAATTCACCACTTTAATGTACTAACTTTAAACGACAACACTATAAAGACAAACGTGGAAAATTGATCCAGCAAAGGCAATGACCAATTCATCAAGAATGCAGATTCATTCAAACCAAAAGCACTTGAGAACACCCATACTTCTTGCATTAATTAAAGAAAGAGATAAGAAATGGACCTCAAATGAAGCTGAAATCTAATTGTTTGACAGTTTGGAGATGCGGCGACACAGAATCGAACAAGATCTCCACTGAAGACTGAAGAACCGGGCCCGGACCGGAAAATCGAACGGGGACCTCGAACGGGTGCCTCAACCGCAGTCGATCGGCGACTCGTCTTTGACTGGACGACCTCAACTCAACACCAACTACAACGGATGGATTGGGCGATTGGGTTTGGGGAGATTTTGGAGCTGATTTTGGACTTATTTTCAGCTGGAATTGGAGTTGTTTTGGGAGGTGAACCGTTGCATTTTTGGCAGCGCTTTGGGGTTGAAAATGAGGTGCTTCGCTGGTGGTCTTGGACTGATTTTTCAGCAGATTCACAGCTTATTTGCTGCTCTCTTGGGCTGGATTTTGTAGCTGGTTTGGTGGAATTATTTTGGGGTTACTTTCAGCTGATTTTCTCGCTGGTTTGGCGTGATTTTGGGGCTAGTTCAGGGCTGTTTCACAGCTGTTTTTGCTGCACATTTGAGGTGAGATTTGAGCAGAAATTTGTGGTAGTTTCATACTCTTTTTGCTTGGTTTAGAGTGTTGATTTTCGAACTGTTTTTGGGTGGAAAAAGGGGCTGGTTATGCGGCTAATTTCAGCTGAGTTTTGGGGTCGGAATTTGGACGGATTTGGAAGTTTTAGATCTTGCTTTTGGGTGTCTTTTGTTGAGGGAGAGCAGCTGATTTTTGGTGACTGTTTTCAGGTGATTTGGCGGCCGATTGGCTACAGTTTTCAGCTGCGTTTTCGAAGCTAAAAGGATGGCGTAGCTCAGGTGTTTTCATGGAGTTTTAGGGCTATTTTCATGGATTTCTTCGTAGTGCTTAAGGGTGTTCGAGGTGGTAGAGAAGATAGCTTGTTTTTAGAAGATTAAAAATGGTCCCCCCAAGAAGAAATATGCAGCTGCTGCTCTGTTTTTTTTATCTCCGGTCCTCCCCCCTGCAATTCTGTTACTAGTGATAATAAGATGGAATTTGTGAGTGGACTGAGCCTTGACTTTTTGCGTGAGTCAGCTTCCCTTTTTGTCAGAGGTTGTTAGGGTTAGGAGAGAGAAAATGGGGCTAGGTTCTTGGGTTGTGGGATTTGGGTCTCCTTTTGGATTGGGCTCGAATTTAATAAATTTGGGTTANGTGGAGTACCGAGGTAGGAAGTCGAGTGAAGTGCCGTCGAGGTTCCGATTCGCGGTTCCTGCCACTACATCAAAGGAAATCAAATAAGAAAAAATTACATAAAAATTACAAAATCCTATCTATTATTCTATCTTGAATCTTCTCTCAGTCTTGTTGTGCATCTCGAACTGCTGACTTGCATTCTTGAGGCGAGCTTCTGCTACTCTAACTTGACTCGACCCTATTCTTCAGGCGGGCTCCTGATGCTTCTAACTTGAACTTTGAAACTTGAAGTAAACTTTAAAATAAATGCCTTCGTTTTCCAAGTGGGAACCTGACTGCTGAAATTGAGTTGTATTCCCTCGTTATCCAGGTGGGCGCCTGATTGCTAAGACTTGAATGTATTCCCTCGTTATCCAGGTGGGTGCCTGATACTTCAATAAAGCAGACAAAACAAAAGAAACATTTCTGCCCCAGTTTGGAACCAAGGCATATTTGTGGGAATTAATCGAATTATATTACCTAAAACTTAAATCCCATTATCCAGGAGGGTCCTGAAAATTTTAAAATTAAATTCCATTATCCAGGAGGGTCCTGAAAAATTTAAAAACTAATTCCCATTATCCAGGAGGGTCCTGAGAAATTTAAAACTAATTCCCATTATCCAGGAGGGTCCTGAAAATTTAAAAAGCTAATTCCCATTATCCAGGAGGGTCCTGAAAATTAAAAACTAATTCTCATTACCCAGGAGGGTCCTGAAAACTTAAAAAGCTAATTCCCATTATCCAGGAGGGTCCTGAAAAATTTAAAAAGCTAATTCCCATTATCCAGGAGGGTCCTGAAAATTTAAAAACTAATTCCCATTATCCAGGAGGGTCCTGAAATAAAATTAAATCCCATTATCCAGGAGAGTCCTGCTACTGAAACTAAAATTAAATTCTCTCGTTATCCAGGTGGGCGCCTGCTACTGAGACTAAAATTAAATCCCATTATCCAGGAGGGTCCTGCTATTGAAACTAAAATTAAATTCCCTCGTTATCCAGGTGGGCGCCTGCTACTGAAACTAAAATTAAATCCCATTATCCAGGTGGGCGC
>MCJB01001868.1:0-10333 GCA_002018475.1 Nicotiana obtusifolia
ACTTGCAGGAAACGGTCTTCATGAATCAACCTCCAGGTTTTGTTCACCCTCAGTTCCCTAACCATGTTTGTCGTCTCCGGAAATCCCTATATGGTTTAAAACAGGCACAAAGCGCGTGGTACTCACGGTTTTCTTCATTCATCACATCTCTGGGATTTTGAAGCAGCACGTGTGATACATCTCTATTCATTTATAAGAATGGGGAACAACTCGCCTATCTACTACTATATGTCGATGACATTGTCCTCACGGCTAACCAACCAGCTCTCCTCCACAGTATTATCTCCCGGCTTTCTAATGAATTCACCATGACCGATCTAGGTCAGCTCCATCATTTCCTTGGCATCACAGTTACCCGAGATAATTAATCTCTGTTTCTCGGTCAGTCACAGTATGCCCGGGATATTCTACACCGGGCAAGTATGACGGCTTGTAAGCCCTGCCACACTCCTGTTGATACCAACTCCAAGCTTAGTGCTACTGAAGGGGAATTATTATCAGATGGGTCTCTATACCGCAGCATAGCCGGGGCATTACAGTATCTTACAATTACTAGACCAGACATCTCTTATGCGGTTCAACAGATTTGCCTTTTCATGCACGCACCAAGAGAGCCACACCTTGCTTTCATGAAACGGGTCTTGAGATACATTCATGGCACTATAGATCTCGGTCTTCGGATTTCAGCATCTCCTGATCATACTTTGGTCGCCTACTCTGACGCCGACTGGGGGGGATGCCCGGATACTAGACGTTCTACATCAGGCTATTGCATATTTCTGGGAAACAATCTCATCTCTTGGTCGTCAAAAACGACAACCTACCATATCCCGGTCCAGTGCTGAAGCCGAATATAGGGGGGTAGCAAATGCCGCAGCTGAAGCTACATGGATCCGTAATTTGCTTCTTGAGCTTTACGTTCCGGTCCTCAAAGCTATGGTAGTTTATTGTGACAACGTCTCAGCCGTTTATTTGTCAGGCAACCCCGTGCAGCACCAGCGTACCAAACACGTAGAAATGGATATTCACTTTGTTCGGGAGAAAGTTCAGATCGGTCACATTCGAGTTCTTCATGTGCCGTCTTCATCACAGTATGCGGACATCTTTACTAAAGGACTCCCGAGATATGTATTTGACTCGTTTCGATCCAGCTTAAACGTTTCAGCCTACCCACGTTCAAGCTGAGGGGGACTATTAGGAGAATATATTTTATATTAGGAAAGTATATTTTATATTAGGAGAATATATTTTATATTAGCAAAGTATCTTTATTATTCCATATCTTCCATTGATTTGATTTAGTTCCTATACTAATCCCTATTGGTCTTTGATTTGTATTCTAGCACTATAAATAGGGATCATGTAAACCATTGAGAATCAATAAAGAAGATCATATTCCTTCAGTACCATGACATATCTGAAATAGTAGTAATTAGTGAAATAAAAAGACTTATACAAACCATCAAAGTAATTCCATCTCCTACGGTCCAAAGATGAAAATCTTTGTAATATTCTGAACCATTCATGAACATCACAGCAAAAATGATTAACACATTTATAGCTCCTACGAAAATAAGTAGCTGTGCAGCAGCTACAAAATAGGAGTTAGATAGAATATAGAATAATGATGTACAAACAAGAACCAATCCCAAGGAAAAGACAGAATAAATTGGATTGGGAAGTAATACCACTCCTAGACTCCCTAATATAAGACCCGATCCTAGAAAGATTAAAAGAAAATCATGTATTGGTTCAGATAAATTTATTTTTTATAAAAAATCAGAAACGAAGAATTTCATGACTTTATTGACCTGGCCGGAAAAAAAGAAGTTTTTCAATTTTTGATGATACTCCTTAGTTGTTAATTAAATGAAATTGTAATGGGTATGAATTGACGTAGATGCTTTCATTTTATTGGACCACTACAATTTTTTATTCGTCAAACGAGTAGTTTAAACCTATCGATTTTTGATATCATTTATCTACTTTGAAACTATTATTATTATTATAACTATAATATAGAAATCCGTTTTGTTTTCAATCTAAATTAAGCTAGGAGTCTCATTAACCAACCACTAGTTTGAATTTTGACCAAGCAAAAATATCATTCTTTTAGATCCGAACTAAGAGTTCCTAATTTTGAAATTTTTTCGAATTTAGAAGTTTACTCATTTTTTATTTGAGGTAAATTCAAAATAGTTCGAATTGTGTAATCATCAATTACTAACATTGGTAAGCGACCTAAAGCAATTTAATTATAATTCAATTCGTGACGATCATAAGTAGAAAGTTCATATTCTTCGGTCATTGATAAACAATTTGTTGGACAATACTCAACGCAATTACCACAAAATGTAGAGACTCTAAAATCAATATTGTAATTAAGCAATCGTGTCTTTCGAATATCAGTTTCCAACATCCAATCAACAACGGGTAAATCTATAGGACATACACGCACACATACTTCACAAGCAATGCATTTATCAAATTCAAAGTGGATTCAGCCTCGGAAACGTTCCGATGTGATCAATTTTTCGTAGGGGTATTGAATAGTTACAGGTAAACGAAACTTAGGCCAATGTAACTGGCGGCTCGTATTGTTTGTTGACCATAATTTATGAATTCAGTTATCATAGGGACCATATTTAGAATATCTATAAAAAAGATTTTATGCTTATTTCTTTCTCTTGTTTGAGACAAGTCGTGAATCTAGAATATTGTAGTCTTTTACAGTGAAAGAAGTTGGGACGAAGTTGTCAATAATAGATTACCTAGAGAGATAGGTAAAAGAAATTTCCCCCCAAGATTTAATAGTTGGTCCATTCTCAGCCTCGGTAAAGTCCATCTTGTTGCAATAGGAATGAAAAAAAACAAATAAGTTTTGGCTAATGCGATAAAGATACCAATTAGTGTTCCAAAGACTTTACCCCTTTTATTTATGCCAAATAGCTCAGGAACAAATATGTACGGAATAGAAAGATTCCAACCTCCCAAGTAAAGAACTATTACAAATAATGAAGAAACTAGTAGATCCAGATATGAAGCAATGTAAAATAAACCAAATTTGATACCTTAATATTTGGTTTGACAACCCTCCTATTAATTCTTCTTCTGCTTCTGGTAAATCAAAAGGTAGTATTTCACATTCGGCTAGAGAAGAGATTAGAAACACAATAAACCCGATAGGTTGACGCCATAAATTTCACCCCCAAAAACCATATTTTGACTGCGTTTCCACTATATCAACTGTACTTAAACTGTTAGATAATCATAGTCGATGATAACATCACTTTGCCCATCGCTATTACATAACCGTACGTGAGATTTTCACCTCATACGGCTCCTCAGAGATCACAAATAAATCTAAAGACCCTTTCCTATTCTTTATCTTGATATGTTTGTCAGATAGAGTCAAAATCTATCCTAAGATCCCAAATTAGATAAATGGGATTCTGTCTGCTATATTTAAACTAATAAATACAGGCTTCTGAATTGATCTCATCTTTTAAGAATTTTTATTTTTCTTTGTTGATTAATAACCTTATATTAAATATCATTAAATAAAATGCGCTTTATAGCAATATGACATATACATTTCAACCTCGAATTTTCAATTATGAAAAAAAAAATTAGACAGTCCATTAGTTCATGAATCATGACAAAATTACTATCTCGAAATACAAATCAAAATGGAATTATAGGAAAAAAAGAATAAAAAGAAAAAAAGAAAAAAGTAAGAAAAAGAAGACATCCCCCTTTTTTGCTTTTGCAATTACATTCTTTTTTTCTATTTCTATTTTATTTTATTCCTATTCTCCTTTCTAGAAAAAGGGCCTTTAACCAAAGTAAAAGATTACTTCGTTCTTGATAGTTATTTACTTACTCAGTGGATAGGAACATACTCTGGATCAGAATCATGGGGAGTACTTCTTGATCATTTCTACGACGTAAAGCCCCAATTCGAATTCCTTTTATGTATAGAAATATCCTCTTGGATAACTTACATAATCTCAATTACTAATACTTTGTGTATCTTGATCTTCCTAACCATCCACTCATTTTTGCTTTCAACCTCCCGTTGTGAAAATACATCTATGGTAATAGACAGTAAAAACTCCATACAGTTAATCTTTTGAACCCGCTTCAAGCTATCATGACAATTCACCAATCTTGGGGTAAACAATCTCTATTGCTTATGTTTACTTTTTTCACCATTTGATTCTTGTACATAGGAAATGAGACTCAACCTTTTTACTGCAAATTTAGAAGTCGTTTTCTTTCACTCATATAACTATCTAGTTTAATACATCAACCCAAATTCTGAATAAAAATGAAAATATATATATTCAATCAAATCTTTTTACCTTTGTTTCTAGAAAGAAATGAATTTGGAGAAATTTTAGGTCTCACCGAATCACACATAGAGATATTGATAACACACATAGAGCTAATGGTATTTCATAACTGATTGATTGAGCAGCTGTCTGTAGACCACCTAAAAAGGAATATTTATTTTTTGATTCATATCCCGACATAAGAAGTCCAACAGGAGCAAACTTGAAATGGCAGTCCAGAAAAAAACACCAATACTAAGATTGAGTAGAACAAGGTGATCACCAAAAGGAATTACTGAATAACTTGAAAGATGGATATTACTGCTATGGATGGTCCGATACTAAATAAACGAGTATCTCCTGTAGATGGAATAAGGTTCTCTTTCAAATGTAGTTTTGTCCCATCCGCTAGAGCTTGAAGAATTCCTAAAGGGCCAACATATTCAGGTCCGGTACGTTGTTGTATTCCTGCACATATTTCTCTTTCTAACCAAATAATTACTAGTACACCTATTGTGATTCCTAATACATGAGTCAAATTAGGGAAAAGCATCCATATGATCCCATAGAATTCTTTTAAGAATTCCAATATGGAAAAAGAATTGGTAGTTTCTATTTTAGTTGTATCAATTATTATTTCAATTATCAACTTCTCCCATAATGATATCTATGCTACCTAGTATTGTCATAATATCAGCCAATTTCATTCTTTTAACTAACTGAGGAAGAATTTGCAAATTGATAAAACCTGGTGGGCGAATTTTCCATCTCCAAGGAAAAACGCTCTGATCTCCTATGAGAAAAATTTCCAATTCTCCTTTTGGGGCTTCAACTCTCACATAAAGTTCTTGTTTCGATAATTCAATAGTTGGAGAAGGTTTTTTACTAATAAACCAATATTCAAAATCATTCCATTAGGATCTTTTAATCTGTCAAAACGTTGGATTTCTAAATTTTCTTAAGGCCCTCCTGGAATTCCTTCCAGAGCCTGTTGAATAATTTTTATGGATTCTGTCATTTCACCGATTCGTACTAAATAACGAGCTAATGAATCCCCTTCTCGTTGCCATGAAACCTGCCAATCCAATTCGGTGTAAGACCCATAATGATCAACTTTACGAAGATCCCATTCTATTTCGGAAGCTCGTACCGTTGGTCCCGATAAACCCCAATTTAATGCTTCATCTCCCCCCATACTGCCTACGCCTTCAACTCGTTCTAAAAAAATAGGATTCCGGGTAATAAGTTTTTGATACTCAGCAACCCCTGTTAAAAAATAATCGCAAAAATCCAAACATTTATCTATCCAGCCATAGGGTAGATCGGCAGCCACTCCCCCCATACAAAAATAATTATGCATCATTCGCATACCGGTGGCAGCTTCGAAGAGGTCATATATCAATTCTCTTTCTCGAAAAATATAAAAGAAAGGGGTCTGCGCACCAATATCTGCCATAAAAGGGCCTAGCCATAACAAATGAGAAGCTATCCGACTCAACTCCAACATAATGACTTTGATATAGCTAGCCCTTTTAGGTACTTGAATATTGCCTAATTGTTCGGGTCCATTTATGGTTATTGCTTCTGTGAACATAGTAGCTAAATAATTCCAACGTGTTACATAGGGCAAATATTGGATAATTGTTTGGTTTTCCGCAAACTCCATCCCTCTATGTAAATAACCCAATATTGGTTCGCAGTTGACAACATCTTCACCATCTAGAGTAACGATGAGTCGAAGAACACCATGCATTGATGGGTGCTGAGGCCCCATATTGACTATCATGAGGTCTTTTCTTGTAGTTGGTGCAGTCATAAGTTTTTTACCGATTCATTCTTCCATGAATTGCTGAAAGTGAAAAGAAGTTCATCAAAATTTAATCGAAACACATAAGTGAAAATGAAATGACTCTTCAAATAATCAAATTAACGAGTTTTTGTCTCTCAAATGTCTAACTGATTATTTAATTCTTTATAACGTACTCTTTTTTTTTTTTTTACAAATAAGCTAGCAGTCGTTGACGTTTTCCCAAAATTTTCTTCAAACCTCTCTGAGATAAATAGTCTTTTTTGTGCAATTCTAATGTGAAGTAAGTCTCCGTATCTTATTAGTGAAATTGTATACTTGAAATTCAACAGATTCTCTCTTTTCTTCTTGAGAAATAACTTAAATGATAGAATTTTTTACCATAAAAGAATTTCCCCTTGTCTTTACTTTACATATATGGATTTTATCGAATTTTATTGATCAATAATAATAATAATGCAAGTAATTTGAACGTCGTATATAGACTTAATTTCATTATGAACTCCTAATTTTATTAATTCCAATAAATTAATCAAATTCAAAATTTGATTCAGATAGGAATCCAAAAAGATGGCAGGTACATTTTTTTTCATTCACAAAAGCGACTAATTTAAATCTAAAATCCTAAAATGAAGAAGATTATGTTGATTCATTTCTAGATCTAATCGATACCTTATTGATTTAGTATCGTTTACTCGAATTAGACTCGAATGAGATGTAAGACAAAGCATGTGTACATTTGTTTACTTTTAGCTACTCTATACGAGACAGGATATATAGTACTATCAATTTATTTTCAATTGTGGATACATATGTATCCTTAAGATACTGAAACGACTACCATTATTGGTATCAAGCCAATAAGGATTCATACAAGCTAAATCTTCTAATCGATAATTAGGCCAAAGAAAGAACTTCAATTTAATTAATTTATTTTTCTCTTTATAACGGGGTTTCTTTTCATCCAAAAATTGACTTCAGTTTTTTACATTATTTTCGTTGCAAAATACTGAATTTCTGTCTATGCCATTCCAATTCAAAGAATTAAAAAAACTTCGAATTCTCAATTCTCTACGACGTCTAGACCATAAAATATTTTCAGGAACAAGCAAATCAAAATGATTTTTGTCTGTATTTATTCTTTGAGTTTGAGGTTGCAGAATGAATTCATCAAAACTCTTTTTATCAACATATATTTGTTCTAGGTATCTTTGATTAGTTTGGTATTTACTTTTATGAACCAATGAAATACCTATGGTTTGATACATAATAAATTTTCCATTATTTTTTACAGACAACCGAATAGGTTCGATAATCAATACCCCATTCTTCATCAATTCTGTAAGAGTTAAATTCTTCTGAATCAGCATTATATCCAAACTCAATTCTCTCCTTTGAATTGACGATATAGCAATTTTGCTTGGATTTATCAGTTGAAGCAGTAGACAATATACCTTGATATTCTCGATCATTCTTTGATTCAAAGCATCGTTCCATCTCAATTGAAAACGCAAATAACGTTTCAAGAAGAAATCTAGTTCTGCTTCCGTGTTGCTTTTGTATTGTTTTTTCTTTTTACCCTTGTTTGTGTCTTCCGCGTAATCTTTTTTAAGAGCGTTTGGATATTTTGAGAGCACATGGCCCAGATTTCCTTTGTTTTCTATATCTGATCCACGCTCTTTTTCTCCTTGACTTGTGGGTTCTTTTGCTTCTTGAATTCGATTCTTTATTGTTTTATTTGATTGTAGAAAAAAGTTTTATTTTCGGTTTTTATTGATGTTTTTATTTTGACTAACATTTTCATTTGTATTCAAATTTAAAAGAAGTAATTTGCTTGTTATAATCCATGGTTTTATTTTATATAAATTATAAAGTGGTACAAATTCTGGGAAGAACCAAAATCCCAGATTCAATATAGGACGATTTAATATATTTTCATTCATTCCCATCCAACCAAAAAAGTCTATTTTCGAATTTTTTTGATTGTTTTCTGCATTTTGATGAATCGTAAGATTAAAAAGGCCTTTTTCAATTTTATCAATTATTTGATAATTATTAATACCAATTTTAGTATTTGGATTACTGTTGTTATCGATCTTAACCCAAGCCTCAATATCTTCTTTTTGTCTAAGAGAAAAATGGATAATTTTCCAATCAAAATATTTTCTATCGAGATTTCTTTCTATATATAGAATATTGCCTTTTCTTAGATAATTATTGATATGAACATTGCCGAGCATATAAAAAAAGTTGTGTCTGGACGTGTTGGAATTAGCAGAAATTCTTATTTACTTGAAAGGGAAATCTGGAAATAAAAGAGTCATTTTATTCATAATATCAATTTATATGCTAAAAGATCATATCTATTATATTTTTTGAAATTATCTTTTTGGTTTGCTAATGAATAGAGTTCAAAATCATTTTCTCTTTTGTAATGAATTGATTAGTCTTTTTCATATGAATTCTATTTGTTTAAATTTTGATTTTGAGCCATGCAACTTTGATTAACCCTATTTCACCATTTAATTAAGATCATCTAATTTGAGATAAATCGTATTGATAATGCTGTCTTAACCAGTTTTTCCATTGATTGATTCTATAACTCTGAAGTTTTCTATGTTTTAATTCAGAATGAAATATTCCTAGTGTTCTAAAATAGTCCTTTATTTTAGTCTTAAGGAAAAAAGTCGCTCTGTTATATTGAGGAACAGATCTTAATTTAGACAAATTAATATCTCAGGTTTGTGATAATTTTTAAAATACATATGCTTGTGACAAGTAGGATAAATCAAAAAATATATGTGAATTATTCTTACTAATATTATAAAGTGACTTTTTTATAGTCGAAATAAAGTGAATTTGTTTTTGATTATTAATTTTTCCTTGATTTATTTTATTATTGGAAATGTATTTATCAATCAATTTGTTTGTTGATTCAAGAAAGAGTTGTGTATTAATTCTGGGAATATTAATGATAGATAAAAATAGATCATTGTATAATCTTTGAATGAATAATTTTAGAAAATAATGGGATTTCCATATTGATTGAGTATTTATTCTTTTTAATATTTGGAAAATATTTTTTGGCGATTCGAATTTTTTAATATTATTTTTTTTATTAGGACTAATTTCTATTTTTGGAGTTACTTTCTTTTTCTCTTTTGTAATTCTTTCTATTTGATTTATGATTGTACTTGTTCTATCAGTCAAATCCTTTATTTTGCTTTCTATCAGTGAAGAATTTGGCCAATTTTCATATTCAATTTGACTAAATGATTCGTTAATTATCTGATTACTAATTAGAGAATCTTTTTCTTTTTTCATTTCATTCAATTCATCTATTTCGTTGAATCTAAATAATACAATTGGATTGACTTTTGAAAGTTCTTTAATTTTTTTTTATTTTTTTTATTTATTTTTTTTTTTTTTATAAATAGACTACTTTGGATAAACCATTATTTGGTTTCTTTTGAAACTCTTCGAAATAATTTTAATTTTCCTTTTAAAACCTTTAGAGTTATAAAATATATTTTTTTTGAATTTTCCAATATTTTTTTCTAGTTCCTTAAAAATGGGCTCAAAAAAGGAAGGGCGTTTTCGTGGAGAACCAAAGGGAAGTTCAGCTTCCATTCCCCAAACTGTTAAAAAACAAAAATCATCTTTTTGTTTTTTCTTTTTCATTAGCACTCCACGGGAGGAGTACATTTAGATATATGCCAAGATCTCAGACAAAAAGGAAATAATATTTTGATCTGAATTCCATCTTTCAACCAATCTTTTGGAAATTCTGTTTCTGATAATTGAACACCATTATAAGTACATTTAATATGCATTTCTCTATTCCATTCCTGCAAATCTTCAGACCATTCAGGAAGTTGCAAGAATAATATATGCCCGAGATTTTTGGATATTATCAATGAAGGCAATACAATATATTTTCAAAGAATTAATTGAGTTATTAACATGTAATCTCTTATTATTTGCGCAAAATGAATGATATCCCAGGTTTCTGCTATCTCTATCCATGCTTTTTTCTTTCTTTTGTTCTTCCCTTTTTTGTCCTTTTCCTTTTTCTCTTCTCTTTTTGTTTGTTCTTCTCTAGACTCTAGAATCTTGAATTCTCCTTCTTTACCTGACCAATTTAGAAAAATTGGTTTAATCAATCCAGAGATATCAAAAGAAAAAAGAAAGG
>MCJB01001869.1:3541-73671 GCA_002018475.1 Nicotiana obtusifolia
CCACAAAAAAAAAAAATGCTCAATGCTCCTATGAATCAGCTTACCGAGGAATAGAAAGGAAGACGACTGCTTCCAAAATCAGGTCATCGACTAGCAGAAGCACAACTATAGTCTTTGTGGTCCAAGAAAATCAAACAATCAATAATAACAGTAACATAAGCATGGGACTTTTTGGAAGCACGGCGAACGAATTCTTTGCTTGCTTCTTTCGGCCAGCTCAGTGGATAAGTGGCCGTAGTCGACACCTTTTTCTCTTATGGCTAGTAGATAGTAGTTAGACCGACTATGCTATATGGAGCAGAGTGTTGTCCTGTCAAGAACTCTCATGTGCAGTAGATGAAAGTAGCTGAGATGAGGATGTTAAGGTGGATGTGTGGGCATACCAGATTAGATAAGATTAAGAATGAAGTTATTCGGGATAAGGTTGGAGTAGCCCCTATGGAGGACAAGATGCGGTAAGGTTGGAGTAGCCCCTATTGAAGATAAGATGCGGGAGGCGAAGTTGAGATGGTTCGGTATGTTAAGAGGAGAAGCATAGAAGCCCCAGTTAGAAGGTACGAGAGGTTAGCCTTACTGGGCATCAGGAGGGGTAGAGATAGGCCTAAGAAGTCTTGGGGAGAGGTAATCAGGTGGGACATGGCGCAACTGAAGCTGACTGAGGACATAGCCCTAGATAGAAGGGTGTGGAAATCGAAGATTAGGGTAGAAGGTTAGTAGGTAGTCGAGCGTTTCTCTTTGTCTTACTAAGTTTGCTAGCATTAGTGTTAGTATGATATACTTTTATTCATAGATTGCTATTACTACCTAGAGTTTAACTGCTTTCTTGGCTTCGGTCTTATTTTTATCTTGTTATTATTCCTACTTGTTGCCATTACTTTTTTCATCCATTCTCCAGCCGAAATCTATCGGAAACAACCTCTCTACCCTTCCAAGGGTAGGGGTAAGGCTGCGTACATCATACCCTCCCTAGACCCCACTTGTGGAAAATTACTGGGTTTGTTGTTCTTGTTGTTGTTGTTTTCTCTTATGGCTAGTGTGCTATTTGAGATGGTTGAAAAGGGTGTAGTGATAGAAAGTTTAGAATCAATAATTCCTCGACCTGCCATTTTTCTTCTGTAGTCTACTAGTACTCTTGTCTTACTCAGATTGTTATTTCCATTCATTCAATGAAACTACAATTTCCTTTTCTAAGGTGTGTTTTGAGGCACAGATAACCATGCCTTAATCCAGAAAAAGATTTGATGATGGATCGAAAGTAAGCACGGTTAGGATATAGGTACATTGTTTGTCTCTGTATAGCAGTGTTGGACATCACATGGTATAGGCTTTGTCTAGTTAGCTTGCCTATGATATCTGACATCTGCCATGGGATCTATAACTCCTCTGTGAAACTTCAACTAGATATAAAGAACTTATATCCTGTTAATATGGTTAGAAAACCCATTTGAATGAGTGCACATATTTATGTGTTCTGAATACTGCCAGCAAAGTCTACTAATGTAAATCTAATACAGAAGGAACTCTGAGACAAAGACTAGGTTGGATCTTCAAGTTAGAATTTATTTACAAGGTTTACTTCAGAAAATTAACAAAGTAGGTAAAAGAAGGAAAGCAATTTCCTGTAATGTAAATGAAACAATAGACACGAATATTACAGGAAATTGTGTGGTTCAGTTAACCTTTCATTTTGGGCATTACTTTTTACAAGGAAACTAAAATCTAATGCCATCAACGGGCCTTTAGCTAATAATACCTTGAAGATATGTTTCCAACTTTTCACAAGCAGGCACCGCAAAACATAAACAAATAAGAAAAGCTATGTGAGAGTACTTACCATTCTCAACGAGCAAAAATTAAAAGAAAAGTATAAAGAGCTAAAAGTGTAATGAGTATACTACTTTCTATATAGATAGAGATGCTGAGGAAACAAGACGGTATAAACGAAAAAAGATAGTGTCAAAACTATCTCAATGATACAAGTAAACATTGACAGATGACAACGAAATATCCAGCTAAATTTCACTTTCCCCATCTTGAGAGGATGAGTAAACCAATAATGGTGAAACATGTTCCAGCAACTATACCCACTACTAAAGCAAAAGCATGTACAAGAGTTGGAAAGTTGAAGTATTTTTGGATTCTTCTTAGTCCTTTGTCAATGGCAGGTGCCAAAGCAGCTGCTCCTGCTACCCTAAATGGCCTAGTCACATTATTTCCTGCCCACATCGCGATTATAATCTGCCATTATGAAGAGTGTGTTTTGAGCAAAGGAGAAATGAAAATGCACACGTGGGAAATTGAAATAGCACACATCAAACTGGGAAGTAAGCTGCAAATGACACTATGAAACTTTCGAATTTGGTAAATAGTAGCTGCTCAATGAAAAGACAATTTGGCATGCTACATCCTTAACTTGAAGTGGATACTTTACTATAAATGAGGATGCTAATTTATAAGCATTCATTCCGTATCCAAAATGTGAACAACACAAATTTGCTATTGCATTTCATGATGCTTTCATGAATCTTCCTTTTCTTTAGGTAAAAAATAAGGTCACCCCCTTTAACCTTTGCACCAAAAAGGTTAGGAAATCATTTCTCCATTCCTTTAAGCAAAAATTAAGGCCATCTCTTCCTTTTATTAATTGGCCGTTCCGTTTCTTCAGGCCAAAATTAAAGCTACCTTTTCCAAAGGTCATTCATACCATGCTCTTTAACATATATGAAAACCAGTGTCTCAGACCTAGTGGCCACAGGCCAATGTACCGGGTGCGGATGCATCCACTACTTTTAGCTCAAAACCTTTGCCAGAAAGATATATGGTACATTCTACAACTACAACCCTCACCAACAAGGTCAAAGTTAAGGTAGCCAACCAGTGGCGAAGATAGAGTATTATGTACGAGTTCGGATGGACCTAATAGCTTTTACTTAGACCCTATAAGTCCATTAGGAAATCCAATAAATATGTATAAATACTTAATTGTGAACCCATTAACTAAAACGAGTTATTGGTTCGGACAAGATTTCCCGAACCAACAGGACTACTAAGATTTGCGGAACCTCATGTAAGGTATACTAACATCAGTAGCTAAGCATCACTTACCCCCAAGAGGGCTTGGAGATTTGCAGCAGGATTATTCCCAGTACTCTTCTCATAGCCCAAGAATGCAAGCACGAAGAAGCTAGTGTATGTGACACCATCAAACAGACCATAAGCCAGAACAGCTGCAAGCCCCAGCTTCGCTAACTTTGCGCTCATCTCCGCTGAGTTTTCCTGATAAACAAACACCCAGTCAATTAACCAAATGCCAAAGTGATTTTCACCAAAATAGGAGATGGGTGTTCTTTACCTTCCATTTCTTCCAAAACCCTTTGCTTTCTTGGTTCTTATCCCACAAAAAGAAAAAAGGTCATATCAGAATATAGAAGAAAAAGGGATGTCTATGTGTGTGTGAGAGAGAGTAGTTACATTTGATTCTTTGTTTTCTTGGAAAAAGCTATCGTCTGCAGTAGATCCCTGAGTCGGGGATGAACATTTGATTGAGAAATGCGATAAAGGGAAAGTCTTGAAATTGCTCCTTTTTCCTTCTAGTTGTTGTAGTGATGGGAGGAAATAAGTGAAATGTGCAGTGCTGCGAGGAGAAAGCAAGAAGCTAGTTGGGAATGGAGAAGCAGCAGCAGCACTTGCCATTCCTGGAAAGACGCAAGACCACATCTCTTCGACCACACTTTACTTAATCCCATGCTCTGGATTTCATAGGTGTACCCTCTTTTTAGCACCCATGTTTACATTAATTCATATCAGTTCAATTGTTGGAGTAAAAAGTTTATATGGCTTAATTATGAAATGTGATAAAAGATTAATAAGCAAACATTGATTTGTTAATAAATTTTCTCCGCGATAAAAACGCTGCATACCTAGTCCAAACTCCAAAAAGAATAATGTGGAGTATTTAGGTTTGGTGACTTCTTTCTTTTTGTTTTATATTATTAGAATTACAATAAATATATTTTTTTCTTATCCGATACTAAATTAAATAATTTAATCTTAATATTTAAAAATTCTATCTTTTACTTAAAACCCACCATTTTTTTTCAGGAAAAAGAGAAAATTCGCAGCAACACTAGTACTTTGCAAGTTGCTGTTTAAATTACTTTTGTTACCATCCTTTTGCTTTCCCTACGCTCGATTGTTAATTTGTCCTTGTAGTTTAGCTCGTCGAGCTAATTTTATGCAGGGCATAATACAAAAACATAGGCCCAAGCTTGGCCGCAGCTGGTCTCAACTTGTCTACACTTTGCCCGTTGAACATTCCAACTTACAAAGTGATCATCTAGACACCTCCAAAATTTATGCGTCATGTCAGCATTTTGTGTCTACGTGTTCAACTTTATACAAATTGAGGTGCCTACTTGTACAAACCCAAAGTTGGAGGGTATACATACCAGCTGAGGCCAAGTTTAAGGCAGATTTGGACTCCCCAACCTCCCCCACAAAAAAAATAATAACAAAACAAAGAAATGGAAAGGAAAAAAGAAACAAAAAATAAAGCAACCAGAATGCTGGACTCCAGCCTGACCAACAGTAGCAGATTTCCAAGTATGTGCTGAGATATCCAGCAATTAGGTTCCTCCTTTGGTCAATAAGGCAACAGTTGAGTCTCGGAATTCTGGGAAGCAAAACAGATTATTTTTGCTTATGTTACTCTGAGGATCTCTAAGATGTTCCAATTCCAAAAAGGACGCTAATCATCTGGTGAATATCAGATAATCAATTCAATGTGAAACCATTACAAGACAAATAACTATATCTGCATTTCATGTATAACAACGCTTCATTTTCCAGATAATGCTCGCCAAAATCCATCAGAGCCTTACAGCTTTAACCAGATACAAAAAATTATCGCAACTGGACATAAAATATTTGTGAAACAACTCTTCCCCTTGCCATCTGAAAAAAGAGGTTACAAAATCCTGTCTTACAGAATTACAACTATAATCATATCAACCCAAATTCACTTTTTCAGCTGAGCAAGTCAGTTTTCTGTGATCTCAAACACTGCAATTTCTCCCCTTGCTGCAGAACTAAATTTCCATTTCCTTGACTTCTCATAGATATCTTACTACTTTGTTATCATCTCCTAGGTAAAACCTACCTTCAGCTTCTTAGGAAATTTTCATTCCGAGTATATATTTACCTAAGTGAGTTGTTGCCTGATAGCATCTTCATGACTAGCGTTAGGAAAAAAATTGACTTAATCCTTGAAGCATGAGAACCTAAGCAATCAGCTCTAGAAATTAGTTGCCTCCTCTGCATCTACAGGTTCCTTAAATTTTGCCTTCTCACTAAGTTCTTGAAATGCATTTACAAGATTTTGAAGTCTTGCAACAAACTCAATTAACAAGGAAGTAAAAGTCGCCAACGACAATGCACTTGCACTTTCATATGTACGTACTTCACGTTCATTAATAATCACATCTCCAAGAATTGAAAGCCGTGAAGGCCACACCATCTGATTGAACACATTCCCAGAGGAACATAATTGTGAAGCAGAAATATTCATACTTGCATTTGGATTCTGAGTATCCAGGTATTTCAATGTATGAGCAGACCTTAAATTGAGAGTTGCTTCACTAAGGGAGTTAACCGCCAAGCATTTAGGTTCGTTGTCCTTCAGTTCCCGAAGATGTTCAGGATCTTCAAACTGCTTAGGTCGATTTGCATTTTCCCAGTTCTCCACATGAACCAAAAGATAAGATTTTTGGTCAATCAACAGTTGTAGATCCTCAGCAGCCTCATGAACTTCTTCAAGAAGGTCCCCTGGGCTAAGTTTCTCCATCTTTTCTACTTTGTCTCTGAGATGGCGTATCACTTTAGCTCCTTCAATCCCAACTCTCTGGATCTCCTTGCAAAAGACCTGCCTCAATTCAGACGCTGCCTACAACAAGAAAAAATTGCGGAAATTAATATGGAACCATGAAGCCTAAAGTCTTAATCATGGGCCTCAAAGAGTAGGAACAGAAGAAGTGCAAACAGGAAAAAACAACTAAAAATCAGCTGTACCATCATATTTGATATGCAGCTCCTTTGATGAACATGAGAAAGCTACAGCGAGACCCTAATACTACTCTGCCCCAAAACACTTGCCAGATGTGGATTAAGCCTGGGTTCTCATCAGAGCTAGGGAGTGCTGAAACCACCGCTACCATCGACTCCAGTGATGAGATCACAGATACCAGCAGCAAGGAGGAAGGAAATGATGCCTACCCAGAAAAAGAAAAGGCACCGGCAGTGGCTCCCCAAACAAACCACAACCCTCTAATGAACTTTATTATATGGAATGTTAGAGGGGATGATCAACATTCACAAGCCGGCTATGTTGGTGCTGCTCGAGACAAAGATGGCAAACCACAAGAAGCTAAAAGATGAACTGCAATATGACTTGCATATCCAGTTCCCAGCAGTGGGGCACTCTGGAGGCATTGTCATCATGTGGAAAGAAAATGTACTCTAGGTGGATGAGGTATCATTCACACCCCAAGGTATCCATGCAATAGTCAGGGTACTACCCTCTAACCCCCCTTAGCTATTCTCCGCTATTTATGCAAGTAATTATCTAGAGGATAGGAAAACCCTTTGGGGAAATCTGATAGATATTTTAAATAGTATAAATGGTAGTTGGTTTGTGGGTAGGGATTTTAATGAAGTTTTAAAAGCAAGAGACAAGATTGGTGGAAACTGTATTAACACAAGCAGAAGCAACTTATTCTGGAACTGCATTAACCAGTGCAGATTAGTTGACCTGGGCTACAAAGGTAGTAAATATACATGGACAAACAAGAGATATAGGAACTGGAAAAACCTAATCCTAGAAAGAATTTATAGGTGATTTGCTAATAACTAGCGGATCAATGAAGTTCCTGATGCCTCTGTAACCCACTTACCTAGGAACCACTCTGATCACTGCCCCCTTCTAGTTAAGTTAAAAAATGACCCCCGTAATGTTAATACAAGGCCTTTCAGATTTGAGTCCATTTGGTGCAGTCACCCCGCTTTCGTTAGTCTCATTCAGGACTCCTTCCCACCAAACTCCACTTTACTTCCCTCATCTCAAAAGTTCAAAACTAATGTCACTAATTGGAACAATCACACATTTGGAAACATATTCCACAAAAAGAAAAGACTGTTGGCTAGGATTGCTGGTATACAAAAATCTTCAAACTTCAAGTTTAGTCAATTCCTCCTGAATTTAGAAAACACCTTAATCGAGGAATTAGAATCAATCCTCAAAAATGAAGAGGATTTCTAGAAGTTGAAATCTAGACTGGCTCTCTGATAGTGATGCCTATACCAGATTTTTCCACACTTCTACTCTAAATAGAAGGAAAAGAAATAGGATCCTCTCGCTCAAAGATGAGACTGGTAACTGGCAACATGAGCCCCATGAAATCAAAGAATCCATTATTAGATTCTTCAATGCTCTCTGCACCTCTTCACACACCTAGTCTCCCATCCCTACCTCTAATTCAAACTCACAAAGTCATACACTGTCCACAATTCAAAAGACCAATCTGGCTCTATCCCTCAGAGACAGTGAGATCAAAAGAGCAATCTTCTCCTTGAAGCCCTTTAAAGCTCCAGGACCTGATGGATTGCACCCCTTCTTTTACCAAAATACTGGGACATTGTGGGGAAAGATGTTATCCAGTTCTTGATTGCTTCTCATCCAAAACAATGCACCCCAAAATGAATGAGAGCTCTTATACCTCATACCAAAATGCCCCCAGGCCTCCATGCTAAAATATTTCCGGCCCATAGGTCTTTGCAACACTGTCTACAAAATTATGACAAAATCCTAGTGAATAGAATCAAGCCCTACCTGACTCATATAACTGGTTCCAGTCAGGCCAGCTTCCTGTCTAACAGGAGAGCTTTTGATAATGCTATTATTGCCCGGGAATACATCACCCACTTTGGGAAAATGAGAGGCAAGAAATCTCTCATGATTCTAAAGGTCGACATGAAAAAGGCTTTTGATAAATTTGAGTGGTCCTTTATTAGGGACACTCTCCATGCTTTCAACTTCCCAACTGACATTATCAACCTCGTCTTGTCCTGTGTAAGCTCCTTCCCCATCTCAATTCTAGTTAATGGGGATCAAACCCCTCCTTCAAACCATAAAGAGGTATAAGACAAGGAGACCCTCTATCCCCTTATATATTCATCATGTGTATGGAAAGACTTTCTAGGCTAATTGATGAAACTGTTCAGACTAAAGAGTGGTGCCCAATCAGCATCAGCAGGTCTGGACCAAAGATCTCTCATCTGTGCTTTGTTGATGACCTAATATTCTTTGCCAGGACTGACCAAGAAATTGCTCCATAATCATCAATACTTTAAATTCTTTAATCAGGCTACAGGCCAAAAAATTAACCTTACAAAATCAAGAGTTTTCTTCTCTGCCAACTGCCAACCCCACCAGATGGAGGCTAACTCTGCCAGCTTATCCATCCAAGTCTCATCTACCTTTGGCAAATATCTGGGATTTTCCATCTTCCATAAAAGGCCATTTAATAGTGACTTCCAATTCGTCATTGACAACATGCACTCAAAGCTGGCTGGATGGAAAACAAGTTTACTGGAAGAACTACCCTAGCAAAAGCCTCCCTGAATAGCATACCAAGCCATGTTATGCAATTCATCAAGCTCTCCTCAAAAACCACAAAAGAAATTGATAAAATTCAGAGGAAATTCATCTCGGATACTACACTCAACAAGAAGAAAATACACTTAGTAGGCTGGGACACTGTTGCCAAGCCTAAAACCAGGGAGGGTTGGGAATACAAAAAGCTGAGTTTAAGAACAAAGCTATTCACTCAGGTCTTGCATGGACACTCTTTCATAACATCTCCTCTCTATGGGCAAAGACCCTGATTGACAAGCACTGTAACTGGGCCCAACCCCCAAAAAAGCCAGATCCTCTACATGGCAGTGTATTCTAAAAGGTGGGGACACCTGCAGAAAAGCCATAAAATGGGTGGTGCACAAAGGTGACAGAGCCAGCTTCATAAATGACTCTTGGATCCCCAACCACCCACCAATCAGGAACATGATTGAGAGCCCTCTTACTCAAACTAACCATTCAGCCAAAGTAGCTACCATCTATAATAATGGGGCTTGGGCATCTCCTCCATATCATTGAGCATCCCTTCTAACATCAGAGACCTTCTCTCAACTACCTTCGTTCCATCCAATCCAATAAAGGAGGACAAAATTATCAGGGGCAAAACTAGCAATGGCCTCTTCAGCACTAAATCAGCCTGTAGCATCCTTGCTAACAAAACTACCCAGAAGGTGGAGTAGGATAACAATAGCTACATGTGGATTTGGAAATTAAAGGTCCCTAACAAGATCAAAACCTTCATATGGCTCTTATACCATGGAAGGCTTCCACAGGGGCCTATCTCCACAAAATTGGGGTTTATTGTAACCCAATGTGCTGTTTCTGCACTACTGCTATTGAGACCTCTGCCCACATCTTCTTTGACTGCGCTAATGCAAAATCATTCTGGCAGCAGCTAACCTCCCAAAGCACTATAACAACCCAAAGTCAGCCCCCTACATTCACAAGTAGATCCTGGTCTAACACTTGGTCAACCCTTGGAAGAAAACCATTCAACAACATTCTTAGTTGGGAAGACCTTTTTCCCTTTAGCTTCTAGCAGCTGTGGATTACTAGGAATAACAACCTCTTCAATAACAAAATGGATCGTGTCCTACTTCTGTTGTATTGGCTAAGGCAACTGAGTATATCATTATCTCAGTTAGCCAAACACCCACAAAAGAGAAGACTATCTGGGTCAAATGGGTTCCCTCGCTAACAGGTCGTTACAAGCTCAACACCGACGAGGCTGCTTTAGGGAATCCTGGGAAGGGTGGCGTGGGAGGAGTTTTCAAAAACTCCAACGGCAACTGGGTGCTGGGGTTTATGGGAAGTCACCTCACACCACAAACACTCAAGCTGAACTAGTTGCAGTGCTGCAGGGATTACAAATTGCAGAGTAAAGAGGACTCGTCCCCCTAGAAATCAAAAGAGATTCAACAGAGGTAATAAGAATGCTTAATTCGAGTAACCATGCCTTTGACTCAATTATTTTTGAATGCAGGTCAATCATCCTAAGATTAGGAGACGTGGTAGTGAAGCACAGCTACAGGGAGATAAACAAAATAGCTGATCTGATAGCAAAGGAGGATGCAAACAAAAACCTTTTTGGTAGAGCAACAACTATGAAAGTTCCTCAGGTGTTTGCAAATGAAGCTTTTTGGGCAGACATCTTAAGAACTGTTTTTCCTAGGAAGAGTTTGGATTGTAATATTAATACTCTTGATCACAGCTCAGGGTTTAATTCATATCCCCCTGAAAACAATGCACCTGTTTAACTTTAGTTGCTAATATATATATATCTATATAACCATCCCGTTAACCAAAAAAAACATGAGAAAGCTGGCCTTTTTTTCCATTTACTTTATTCAGAATAATATTTATTGAAATAGATAAAAATATAAAACATATGCTCTATCCAGTTGAAAATACATGAATCCAATCTCAATGTTACTTGCTTTCATCAGAGGCGGATTTAGGATTTCAAGAGGATGGGTGCACCGTTGTCGATGATAGGAAAGGACGAGTAGCGACAGATGCACTCTTTTGACAACGGATTCATCTGAACCCAATAGTTTCGACGCTTGACATGTAAAATTCACAAAACTTTCGATAAATTATGTCTGAACCAAAAATTTTAAAATGTAATGTTTTCAATAAAATATTAAAGGCGAAAATGGTTAAGTCAGGATTTCGCCTTTGGAAATGAGTCATAAAAATCAGGTGTAAGACTTGCAATTTTCGGGATGGAAGCTAAGGTTTGAATACCACTAAGATGGAGGAAACACAATTTTTTTTTAAAAAAAATCCAGAAGAATTAACTTTATATGCGAAAAGTGTAAAAATATTTTATTATCAAGTTATTTGAAATTTTTTATAGATAATTCATTAGGAACATTGAAAAGATATCAAGAGAACTTGTGATAAAAGAATGAATTAAAAGATTTAAAAAAAAAAAAAGAATAATAGAATAGGAAAACAAATAAAAAGAGAGAAAGAAGATCGTCTAAAAGAAAGATCAGAAATATTATATCACTATTTAGTTAAATGGTTTCCTTACAACACTTTTATATCATCGAATGAATGCCCCAAGCATAAAATACTGTAAATTTACTGGAAAAGTTATCTAAAGAGAAGTCATGTTAGAAGGTTTCAACTCCTTAACAGATATGCACAGAACTAGATCAGTGCACCATGCCTTTGTTAGGTGCACCAGATGCCTTTATTCTATTGGGTGCACAAGGATAGCATTTGTCTAATTTATGAAAAATTTGTACAGCATAATACAGAATTTTGGGTATTAGCATGGGTTCCTGTGAACCAAAACATACTAAGTGGATCCGCCCCTAGCTTTCATATCTTTGGCCAATATATCATTTGTGGTTGTTTAACAATGCAAAACTTGGAAGCTTCCTTATGACAGATCATGACAGTAGCATTTTTAAGTACCAAAAGTACTTGTACTGAAGCTGTCATATGGAGTTTTTGTTTATAATACTTCTTCAGAAACCACCACTAAAACAAATGCACTCCCAAAATGCAAAATGTTTTATACAGCAACAGATTAAATCATCTCAACATCTATAGGATAACTTGTTTCCAAAAAGAAGAATCAAATAAACATTGGAAAATGGCACAGTTATTGTCTACATGCAAAGATTTTGATGAACAATTTTTGAAATTGGTTGGTTGAACTTATAATAAGTTATTTACATATATGAAGGATTTATACTAACTAACTATCTCCACCAAACACAGGTAAGTCAAGTAAAAACTGGACAGTGCAGGTCCAATTGGAAGTAAAAAGGACCGCACTATAGCACAAAAATGTATGGTCGATCTATGACTCTGTAAAAATTTAAATCTGACAACACTGGATACTTTAGAAATGCACAACCAAAAATTCAGGTTCCAAGGGTGACTTCTCACCCCAAAATAAGTTACTTAACATATGAGAATTTCAACAATCTGCAGAAGATCTATAAACATTTCTCAGTGCCCATTTCATATTTGGCCCAAAGATGAGTTGCAAAAACCCGATATGGAGAGTACTTGGCACAGTATCTAAAATTCTCTATTCATAATTCCTAAGCTGCTTCATAGCTAAAGGGATGCATATCAATATGCAGGTTGTAATTTATATCCAATTCGGTAAATCATATCCAATTACTTCAATAAGATCTTTGCTTCATTTCTTGGAGAAGGTAAGACAATAGTTATAAGGAATCACCTAGTTCCAACAAGTCCATGATTTTAAAAGCATCTGCAGTAAAATAGGAAGGGAGTTTGATGCAGGAGTTTGAAGATTGAAGCTTTACCTGTATTTCCGAAAGAATACAGCTATGCATAGCCATGACCATGAAAGCGCAATGCCTCAATGCACCACTGACTTTAACATATTCAGCCCACGGATAATTGAACATCCTGTAACGGCCATGAGGGGGTTCCCACACAGCAAAACCTAGCTGCACCAGGAATATTAAAAGTTAGTAATAAGAGAAAACTGCGCAATATCCCTATGACCCAAATGAATATCCACTTCAACCCCCAAAACCATCCTAAAATAATTCAAAAAAACCATTATGAGTTCTATATTCACCATAAAGTATCTATGAAGAATAGTGTACCAGAGAATCCTCTTGGCTTGTGGACTCCATAGCGGCCCTGTATCCACTATACACAGGATCATCAGAGGCCTGGTAAAGAAGAATTTTTGATGGTATCTTATCATATTCAAGACATTGCAGATAGCCATTGACACAACCTAACAGGACGTGTCGCTGGTGTTAGTTTAGCATAGCCTGGAAAGAGCATGTTCCAAGAAAAATTGAAGATAAGAATAGAAGAAATCCTCACCCTCCAAAGAAGTAGCAACACCCTTAAAATTCTTTACCACCAATTTGTGCAAATCTTCACCAGCCCAAATGGGGAAGAGGCCGACGTTTATAAGTAAACAGACGCCAGCACCAACCCCAATTAGCAACAATCGGGAAACAGCTGCTTGGAAAAAATGTGAATTTCCCGATACCAGCACAATACAATATGTCAGCAAGAACACTCGAAATCCATATTCATATTGCTTCATTGCAGGATACAATTTCAAATAAGTTGCACAAAATCCTGAATCAAAAGAGAAAAGTAATAAGATTAGAGCTGCACATAAGTCAGATGCCCAGCCATGCATATTTCACCAAGGATAACAGGAGAAAAGAGATGTTACTTTACAGAGGAAGTGAAAGGTAAAAGAATATAATATTAGATACGACATTAGTCTCAAACTTATGCAGTAATTCTCTTACTTGATTTTGTCCATGTAGCAACCAGGTAAAACCCTTCCTTCAATTTTACATTTTAAGCTGCTTCTTCTTTTCTGCTTTGATTAGTATTCTCCATATAATGCTTATGCATTAGAAAAGATATAGATGGTAACTCTTGTTGGTGCTTCTGGTACGTTATGTAGTCTTAATAAAAGAGGCTATAGAAGATTGTATCTGAATCTTAGACTTCTCTACTTCCTTTTCCTTTCTAGTCTACTCTCAATGTTTCGACTCCCAGCAGCAAGAAGTCCCTCTATTTACTTCTACTCGTGCTGTTTTTTCCTCCTAATAACCAACATTTCCACAATCCTTCTAGCCTAGGTACTATTTTACACTTTCAGGAGAAGAGCCCTGTAAAATTAAGAATCTAAACAGAGCCTTTTCAGATTTGTACAATACTAAATTTTAAAAAGGAAGAGTTTCACAAAAAGCCGCTGTTTCCCTTTCTTCTTCCTCTTTTTTCCATTTTAGGGGATTTGTTAACTTTTTCTATACCCTATCCCTCAACCCCTCCCTCCTCCCAGGGGAAAAATGGTTTTTTCCCAATTTTTGCCCCCTTGGTGACTCCATCTACCAGCCTAATCATTGGATGTCGAGGGGCTTTATTGAAGTCAGAACCACTATTAAGAGAGAGTGTGAATTAAGTAATCATTTACTCGGAATTACAGAATTGATCAAAGCCATGGGGGTTTCAAAGGAAAGAGCCAAAGAGGTGTCGTAGCTCATCTTTTCGTCTAACCCAAATACAAGACAGCTATCAGTAAATTTTGACATCTAAAAAGGGCAGCCCGTTGCACGCTATGCGCGGGTCTGGGGAAGGGCCGGACCAGAAGGGTCTATTGTATGCAGCCTTACCCTGCATTTCTGCAAGACGCTGTTTCCATGGCTCGAACCCGTGACCTATTCTCTTAAATTGCTATTGAATAGTTTGACATTTCAACTGCTAAGTTATTCCTTAAACTAGTCTTCCAAGTAAGGGGAAGCAGATAAAATGGGGTGAAAGAAGTTCGTGCTCATTCACAAATGAAACTGTACCCAATGTGTACATCATGAATAAGGCAATAGTAAGACTTGAAGGATATTCTTGATGATACTAGAATTCAAACCAGACCCGCAATAAAAATGCTGATGACAATCAGAACCTCCTGCCATTTTCCAGCCATAACAGATAATTCGGCAATGCACAAAGCTAGCCCTGCAGCAGACAATGTCCCCAAAGCCCTGTTGAATCCTTTGTTAAGTGTGGCACCTAGCATTTGCATATATCAATTAGATTGTGGATATCAACCAGGAATATCCACCAAAAGAAATGGATAACTGTTACTTGTCAAAATGGATAAATGTAAAAGAACAATGAACAGTTAATCAATTTTGTCTCAATCCCAAAACACTTGGAATTATCTGTGTGAATCCATATGTATTCCACTCTATCAGGACCAATTTCATTCCAACACTAAATAATTTGAATACGACAACATATAACATGCCTATGCTAAATCGACGTAAATCCCCTTAACCATTCTGTTCTACTCATGCTCATTTCATACCAATAACTAAATAATGGAATACAACCATATTTAACTGGACCTGAATCAACTACATCTCAATCCGAAGTTGTTAGGGTTGGCCATATGAATCATCATCTAATCATTTAGTTCAATTTGTGCTCATTTCAGTCCAGTATTAAATTACTTGAACACGACCGCATTTAACATACCTATGCTGAATTCAATCAACTACGCCTTAATACGAAACTAACTAGGATCGGCTGTAAGATTTCTCTTAAGCATTCAGCAATCTGCACTATTCAAGCCCATTTCATTAAAATAATAATTTGAATATTCACAAAATTTTAACATACCTATGCTGAACTCGAACACAACGACAACGGTGAGGATGGCCCAAATGGAGTATGTACCAATATAGGATAGAGGTTCTTTAAAGAAAATGAGAACCGAAACGAGGGAAAGTGCTGAACCCGTCTTAGCAGCGAAAATGACTTTCCTAGGATCCTTTCGACCCATCTCAATTGCCTTGAATGAACCTTGTTTAACATTACTGCAAAATTCATTAATTCGATTGCGTAATCGGCGCCAAAATCCTTCATTTTCAATGTAAAATGAAGCATCCGATCCATACTCTGAACCATTGTGCAGCAATCTCGCTTTGCTCGTTTCATTAAAGTTTTGGCTCAATGATGTAATATCCACATTGGCCCCCGCCATTTTCACCCGTAGAATTGCTGTTATTTCGGATCAATTTTCATAAAAGCAGCAAAATTTGATGGAAACTTTGCATGATTCCCTTTTGTTTCTTTTTGAAGGAAAGAGAGATAGAAGCGAGAATGATCTTGTATGAGATTGTAAGTTATAATAAGAAGAGCAACCGCTGGTCATGATAAATAGTAAAACGTCTTATAAATCCGTCAGTTGGAAACAAAAAGAGCAAACCGTCAGTTGAGAACCAAAAAAACAAAAACCGCCAGTCAGAATAATTCAATCATAAGAAGGTAGGTTGTTGCCGTGTCAACATGTTATATTATACTCCTACCTATTATAACATTGTAACGTAAATACAATATACGCTTTAAGGACTTAGAGTATATTTTTTCGAACGACAAAAGGAAATTGCAATTTCGATACCCAAAATTAACTTGCACTTGAGATACGCCATAAAAGAAATAGGAAAAGAACTTTATACAACCCAAATAAGCTAATATATGTTCTAAGACAAAATACAACTTCTTTTTTTATTTTTGGTAATTAGTGATAATAGGACTGAACAATTCCAAATGTTAGTTATTCTTTATTTTTTAAAACAGAACTAATAGGAGAATAAGAAAATCTTGATTGGATAGCATATAACTCTTCGCACTGAGAGTTTGTGTTCAGTATGGAGGAAATTTTCTATAATTTCCATGTTTGGTTGGTTTTCTCTAAGAACACTAGTGTTTTAAACGATATCTGGAAAATGACTTTTCTTGTGAGAATAGAGAAATCAAGTTTCGTATATGACATTCCATGCTAATTGTCTTCTCTCACGCTACTTTCAAAATTTGAACTTTAGGAGTTCTAAGTTCAAAATTTTACCATAACTCATTTGATTTATTGAGTTTAAATTTAAGTTTTTGCTACTTGTTTAGTGAACACATTAAGCTCCTGTTTAGTTAGATTTTGTCAAGTTTTTTCCAAATATTTTTTGACAAAAAATGTTTGTTTATAGATTTTATTCATGTTTTGGCAGATTTTGAAAACAAAATTTTAAAATCCCAAAATTAGCTCTAGACCTATTTTTGGCCCAAAATACTACTGTTGGATTTTTTACCAATTTTAAAAATTACCTCAAACTTTTGTATTTTATAAAGAAAAACCCATCATCTATTATGACCCAACTAATCCACCAGCTAATTACTATCAATGCTTTTTCGACTGGTGGATCTTGTAATATTATTGCAATTTGATGAATTATAGTGGCCAGTAATTGTTTTATTAGCAGTTGATAGTAAAATATCAGGTTATGATCTTAGGATAGTGTATTATGTAGTTAATTATAAAAATGATAATTTTGTGCCAAACTTATCTATGTTGGGACGATAGTTTGTGCTAATGATAATGAATGCCATCGGTGAAGTTCTACATATACAAGATTCACAAGTTTGTTTGTTTAGTATTGTTGGGTATTTTTTTATAGTTTTTAGAACTTATGTGTATAAGTCACATTCCATGTTTTATCAAAAAAAATAAAAAATAAAACGTGTTTTGAAAAATTATGTCCAAACAGATTTTTATATTCAAACCAAACTTCACTCAATTTTTTAAACAAATTTAATAATCTATAACCAAATCCTAGCTAAGATCTGAGTTAATTATTGGGTCCGAATGAACTTAGGTTTAACTGTACAGACGCCCCCAACAGCAAATGCACAAATGCATTATGGTTAACTCTGTAACCAAGTCCACATTGTCGAGCTCATATTGGATCAAAATCTACGGCTCTAAAACCAATATTATTCTCCTCGCAGAAACGAAACAACAGCAAATTAAGTTTCCATTTTCCATTTGGATATAGATTTTTTTTTCTTTTAAAAAAAAAATGTCTGAAAACATATATATATTTGTATATTTTTTATTTATAACATATATATATTTCGATTATTATTTTGAGAACAAATATGCAATGTCATAGTGCCATTTTCTCAATAGATTTTCAAGTTTCAACAACTCGTTTGGACAAACTTCTGAGTGAAAATCTTTTCTTCCATTCAACAAAGCTTCAACCTTTTTTTTTTAGGTAGAATGCATATCTATCGGTAACCTCAACTTCCAAAAATTATTTTTCAGCACAACTTCAAACACTTATGATATATATGGACACTACCAAAATATGGCACCACCGCTATTGCCTTTCTAAATTCCACAAGCATAAATACCAATAACTTGCCCATCAATAAATATTTAGTCCTCGTTATTACTAGCTTGGCACTTTTAAAAGTTGGGGTAATGGTCTTGAACATCGTCTCTTGTACCTTCGAGTCTTTCTTCATTCTAGTAATCGATCTTTACACATTCACAGTATAATCACATATCTTATCACGAATTAATCACGTCAAGTTACAAATGATAACCTCACTGTCAAGCCCGAGGACATTATTCAGCAAAATATAGCCATCAACACAAACCACCTACCGCCACTCACCATTAAATAAACCCAGTGGGGGCAGGGGTAACTCTTCCTTGCACTCCAAAATTTTCAAAGGATGCTGCTGTTCAAATTAGGTCAGCACAAAGAAAATAATTTTAAACATTCTTAAAATCTCATCAACAAAGTAACAAGTGTTGAAATTGATACACTCAGCTGACATTGAATGCTATAGCTAAAAAGTTCAAAGCAAATTCTGTAATTAACTAAGTAGGACTCAAAAAGATGGGACAAGTAAATCAACCAAGATAAACCTCACTACTTCTTTTCCTCCTTCTCAGCCTCTGCAGCCCTCTTCATCCTAGCACCAATGTGACGCTTGTTCGTCCGCTCCACACGTAACTTGCCATAGGCATTGAACGACTTCATCTCTTCAGTAACCTTGACAAGATCAACTGATGGCTTCTCACGTGCAATAGGAATGTAAGCACCATGGACTTGAGTTGCCGTAGCCAATTCCTCGGGGGCAGAATCACCAGCCTGAAGGGAGTTGCAGCAATTAGGAAACAAACAGAGAGAAAGCACCTCTCAGAAGAAGCCATACACACATTTATGTTTCCAATTAGCAGAAACTACATATCTTACCTTAACCTTGCGAGCACGTCTTGGGAAGACGACTAATTTGGCCTTGTAGGTCTTCAACCTTTGAACATTAGTTTGAAGCCCCTCAAGTGACCGATTCCTGCGACGATGATCAACCGCAATACCAATTGTTGGAGCCAGTTTCTTAGGGATACCTGCAGCCTGGAAGCAATTCACATAACAATCAGACAAACATGGATTGAATGAGTCAGCAAAGTTAAATCATTCTGTATTACGTTCTCAATTGTCAGTGTAACCCCCAAATAACATTAGAATGACAATAACAATCAGCACCAAAAAGCCTTGCCAGCTGCTTCACCAATAATTAAGTTTTCATTTGCTTTTTAAAATACACGGTAAATGAGCTCACAAAGAAGAAAGTATGAAAATCCTACAATTTTGACACCACCAAAGGGGTATATCAGATGTTAAAATTCTAATTAGTAGCAAGCAATTGATATACCCCTGACACTGAATGTGCAGAAAGAATAGGCTCATCTCACAGTTAATTTAAAGGAAGACGAAGCAATAAAAAGTCGATTAACAAACCTTGAGCTCCTCAAGGGAGAATCCTCTACCAGACCTAACTTTCATGTTGTATTTGAGTGTCTGACCATGGACAATAGGGCGAAGAGTTGCAGCAGTTGGTCTGGGGAAAATCTTCACAGCCTTCTTTTGCCTTGCTGCAATTGGAAGATGGTCAGTAAACTATTCGAGTTAAAACAATATTAGTAGAGTATAATTTATCAAATATGTACCAATTCTTCTCCTGGTCTTGCGTGCTGGCTGATTGAACCAGGTCTTCACATAGTTCTGCCAGTGCTTCTTGAAGTGTCCATTCGGAATAACATTGTTATGCTTCATGACTTAAACTACATTACCCAACACAAGGTATATAACGTGCGTATTCAAAAGCACAGAAAAATCTTAGAGAGAATACGAGAAATCAGTCAACCATTTACGTCAAAATTTATATCTTAAAGAGAATTTTAGAGATCATTCAACGATTCAGCAAATTGCATATGCAGAAGCATAATATCGCAGAACCTAAGTTAGCAAATGATTGATACCGATAAAGGGGTTTAGATCTAAACATAGGGGTTGAGACTTACCACGACAACGACGACGAGGACACCAAGCAGAACGAGTGGAGCTTCGCTAGTCGCTACCAGCTGCTAGCTTTGAAGATAGTGATACTCCGGCACTTCACACAAAGGGCGAAACCTTCAAAAACCCTAGTGTTTTGGACGGGTTGTGTTTCATTGGGCTGAAACTGGAATTGTCATCGGCAGTTTAAAAGGATCTTTACACAAATGGCCCCTTGGATTCACAGTAACAAGTATACACATTGATTATACACGGTTATACATATATTGTACATCCTCCTGCTATTTCTTGTTTAATCAAGTGGGTCGGCAGCTATTTAGATTAATTCTTCCAGTTCAAATGTGTGGATGCTACTAGGATAAGTGCACAAATAGCCGATTTATCATTTAACAAAAATTATATAAATATGAAACTTTTTTGGGCGTTCTTTAATTTTTTTACCCCCACTTATTCCATGAGCAGAATCTCAAAGTCAAAAGTTAAAAGTATTTTCTATGAGACAAACGAGGGATAATACTTGTTAAACTTAATATTATGTTCATAGGACTAGCGCTTACAATAATTCAAGACCATTCATATGAAGGGCTATTTAGCCGAGATTTATTAATCTTTGCAAGTTTAGTCGCTTCGGAAAAAACTTCCGACATGTGCAACTACGTTTGCAAAAACTCGTATTTGAAGTTTTTCCTGATGTTTGACATATTAGTTGTGCAAGTAAATGTAACAGCCCAGGCCACCGCTTGTAGAAATTGTCCGATTTGGAGCTTTCGCCCCTCATGGTTTTAAAACGCGTCTACAAAGGAGAGGTATCCAAGTCCTTATAAGGCGCTCTTCGTTCTCCTCTCCGGCCGATGTGGGATTCGCCTACACCAATGTGGGATTTGCCTAAGGCAAGCCTTACACTTACCCCTTGGGACTCAGCGTCCTCGCTGAGGTTGGCCCGGCACCGGCTCTGATACCAACTGTAACAGCCCAGGCCACTGCTTGTAGAAATTGTCCGATTTGGAGCCTTCGCCCCTCACAGTTTTAAAACGCGTCTACAAAGGAGAGGTATCCAAGTCCTTATAAGGCGCTCTTCGTTCTCCTCTCCAGCCGATGTGGGATTCGCCTACACCAATGTGGGATTTGCCTAAGGCAAGCCTTACACTCACCCAGCCTTAGGCAAATCCCACATTGGTATAGGCAAATCCCACATCGGCTGGAGAGGAGAACGAAGAGCGCCTTATAAGGACTTGGATACCTCTCCCTTGTAGACGCGTTTTAAAACCGTGAGGGGCGAAGGCTCCAAAGCGGACAATTTCTATAAGCGGTGGCCTGGGCTGTTACATTTAATTTCCATCAGTGATCAACATTATACTCCCTCCGTTTTTCGTGTTTTCCTTTTGTACGTCCCTTAAGAAAATATTAATTAGAATGAATTTTGTATTCTTACTTTATTTATGTGTTATCTTCATTTTCAAGCATAATTATTATTTAGGGTGAAATGAGAAAATAAAAATTAATTTTAGCTTGAACTTCTAAACTGACAAATATTTTGATACAACTGTTTTAGAAATCACGACAAATAATTTGAGTAGGAGGAAGTAATAAATTATTCTCGAAAAGGATTATTATTTTATATTGCTACTTTTGGTTATCTCTGTGTTAGATTTGATACTCTGCTGTGTACCATTAATAAAAATGATTAAACATGAATTTTGCTTTAGATAAACGGACAATCCAACTTGGTAATTGTGGATCAAGGAAGAGACAATGGCGTGATGGAAATAAATTTCCGTACTTGCAATTTGAAAGAAGAAAATACCCCTATAAAGATCTCTTGTGTAGTTTTTAGGAATCTCTTGTGTTAGAACTTCGATCTCTTGTTAAAAGCTTATATAACTCAAACATCATTTGAAATGGACTACAAAATCAATTCTTCCTCTAACTGATAAGCGGACGACATTTGTCTTTTATAACTCTAATTCTCACGTATATATTATGATGAACTAATATGCATTTTTATCTTTATTATTCTTCACCATGCTAAATTAACACGGTTTGGTGCATGCACAGAAGCTAATAAGTAAGTTTTTATTTATATTCCACTCTCTGTGGGGTTTTACACTATAAATAGGGAAAACAGATGTATAGCTTATGATCATCACATAGCGCTTCGCTCTTCTTAACTCATTTGCTTACTGTGTAAGAGAGATAGTTAGAAAACTCATTTGCTTCTTCAGAGAAAACTATATTGTATGGCCACCACTTTACAGAACCGTGGACTTGTGAGCTTGAGGAAGCGAGTTCTGAACCAATTCAGCTGCGCAAATTCTGCTAACTCATCTACCCTCTCTGCCTGGTATAATTTTGTACATATATATGTCTTTGCTTAGTTCTTTTATATATCCTAATTTTATGCTTTCTTGCATGTTGTTGTTCTTGTTGTTATAGACGAGCAATATGTACTAATATTTTTGTACTGAATTAGTATTAGCTATTCGCCATTTTGTTAATCTTGAATTAAATGGCTGGTGTAGTTGGTGCAGGAGGGCGGTACACATATCAGTGTATGACAAGAACCCGGAAGAATATATTTCGTCAGGGCGGTACCTGATGAAATAGTCGAGATGGGATCAGACAAGTGACTCCTCATCCTCAAACTGGGTATTTGGGCCACCCACCCATCATATTATCTGCAGTGACCCTGGTCGCCCTGTAGACTCTGTCTTGGAATAGAAGGCCTTCTTTCGCGCTCTCGAGGATCTGGAGAAGCCAACCTACTCTTAAGATTCACAAAACATATAGTATGTTCCCAGAATATAATAAGTACTAGCTAGTAACTGGAAAGGTGAAAGGAGTTTGCTGTTTTACTATGAGTCTTAGTTAGAAGCACAATATGGACTACAGAATAAGACTGTCTCTCACCTCTGACATCAAAATACCCGACCCAATTAAGTAAAAACCCACCCGTGTATAGTATAAACGACAAGTGTAATTGTCCCGACCCAAATCTCACCATATCGTGATGGCGCCTATCACAGTACTAGGCAAGCCGACAATCACAAATAACTACGCATTTTTAATTGAAAACATAATGTAATATGTTTAACAGTGAAAAAAATCTCATAAATAACCGATAAAAATAACGACGACATAAATACAAAATTCCCAAAATTCGAGTGTTACCTAGTACATAAGCTACTAAGTGTCAACACAGTCTAGCTCTCTAATACAACTGTCTGAAAGATAGAACAGTACAAAATAAAACTGAAAAGAAGGAGAGTCGAGGTCTGCGGGCGTCAAAGTAGCTACCTCAAACGTCTCTTAGCAGATTCTGCTCCGAGTCTAGCAACCACCGGGTCCAGATGTACCAGGATCTATACACGAAGTGCAGAGTATAGTATGAGTACAACCTACCCAATGTACTCAATAAGTAACAAGACTAACCTTGGGCTGAAAGCAGTGACGAGCTCAGAAAGGTACAATCAAAATCTAGATAGTAACAATATAGATAAACAGGGAAAATGACAGTAATAACTTAATGAAATCCCACAATCAATTCGCACTCAGTACAGAAATGTAGACATGCTTTTAAATTTAACAGTTTAAGCTCAACACTGATAAAATATGGCAAGTGTAACTGATATGAGGAATGTTACGACTCTATGTCTGCATGTCAAATGTGCATGTCACATGTAATGCATCATAGTGATAAACTCATGTACTCGCATTCTCAGAGTACTCAATCTCACTGTCTCACATTCCCCACTCATCACTCTCAATCACTCGGCACTGCACGGTACCTGCGCTCACTGCTGGTATGTCAGAATCCGGAAGGGCGGATCCTGCCCAAGCGCTAATATAAAGCCAATATGGCTTGCTGCATCGTGCAGCCCGATCCATAATAATAATATATATAAAGCCAATAAGGCCTGCTGCAGCATGCAGCCCGATCCACAACCTCACTCAGAACACGGCTCTCAGGCTCCAGCTCAGTCATCAATCTCTTTAGTCTCTCGGGCTCACAAATATCATGCAAATCAGCTCAAACAATGTTACATGATGTAACAATAAATGAGAACACAGACTGAGATATGATATGCAAATGATGGATGTGACTAAGTATATAATTGCAATTTAAGAAAATAATTCAACATAAAAAATGACCTCAGTGGGTCCCAACAAAATAAGCATATAACCTAAATATGATTTCTAACATGGATTGCAGCACAATTACTCTAACACGTAGGGATTACATGAATAGCAACAAGGTTTGATAACTACACAGTACCACGGAATCAACCGAGGCACAATCATCACGATGCACACCCACATGCCCCTCATCTAGTATGTGCGTCACCTCAATACCGACCACACAACACGTATTTCAGGGATTCATACCCTCAGAACCAAGTTAAGAAGAGTTACTTACCTCAAATCGTGTAAATCCCGCTCCAACGAGCCCTTGCCTCGTGAATCGGCCGCTGAACGACTTGTATCTAGCCACAAACAACTTGATACAATCAATACAAGCTATAGCAGTCGAATCCATACGGTAAAGCTAAGTTCTTTAACCAAAGTCAAAAAGTCAACCCAAAACGTCAACCCCGAGTGCACGTCTCGGAACCTGACAAAATTAAATAATTTGAACATCTTTTCAATAACGAGTCCAATCATAACAATATTATCCAATTCCAACCGCAAATCTCACTCTCAAATCCCGAAGTAAAGTTTCCCAAATTTCACCTCAAAAATACCTAATCTAGGTGAGAAATTCAATGGGTATTCAATATTAATGAATAAAATTGACCAAAAGTTGCTTACCTCTTGAAATCTGTTGAAATCCCACTCAAAAATCGCCGAGCTTGCAAAGTCCACAAATGAAAAAAACTCGGAACCTTTTGGAATATAACACCACCAGTACTTTCACACATGCGGTCCATGATATGCTTCTGTGGAACCGCATCTGCGGTTAAAGTTCTGCACCAGCAGAACTCACTTAAGTTCCGCCATTTTGCTTCTGCACCCTGAAGACCGCAACTACGGCATCGCACATGCGCATGCGGAACGCATCTGCGGATGCGCTTCTGCGCACTAATGTCCGCTTCTGCTGAAACATCAGACCCCCTCAAGACTCACTCAGTTTCGCTTCTGTGATCCAACAGCCCCCAACCCACTGCTGCTTCATCGCATTGTCAGCCGCACCTGCAGCCCATTTCACGCTGTGACCTGATCACACCAGCACTTCCACAAGTCCAAAATTCAATCCTTTTTCAATCCTAATCACACCTGAGGCCCTGGGACCACATCCAAACATAGCAACAAGTCTTAAAATACGATACAAACTTAGTCGAGGCCTCAAATCACATCAAACAACATTAAAAATACGAATGGCACCCCAATTCAAGCCTAATGAAACTAATGGGTTTCCAACTTCTACAATCGATACCGAAACCTACCAAACCAACTTCGATTGACCTCAAATTTTGCACAAAAGTCATAAATGATACAAAGGACCTATTCCAACTTTTAAAACCAAAATCTGAGCCCGGTAATAACAAAGTCAACTCTCGGTTAAACTTCTCAACTTTCCAAACCTTCAACTTTCTAACTTTCGCCAATTCAAGCCAAAACGACCTATGGACCTCCAAATCAAAATCCGGACATACTCCTTAGTCCAAAATCACCATATGAAGCTATCAGAACCATCAAAACTCCATTGAGGAGTCATTTACTTATAAGTCAACATCTGGTCAACTCTTTCAACTTGAGCTTCCAACCTTGGGACTAAGTGTCCCAATTCATTCCGAAACATCCACGTAACTTTGTTCAATTGTGCATAGCCAATGCAAATCTGCATAGTACCATCTTTCTTCTTCACAAACAGAACCATTACGCCCCAAGCGAACACACTAGGCCTAATGAACCCCCTTGTCAATAAGCTCCTGGAACTGCTCTTTCAATTCCTTCAACTCTGTTGGTGCCATACGCTATGGAGGAATAGAAATGGGCTAAGTTCCCGGCACCAAGTCAATACCAAAATAAATGTCCTTATCGGGTGGCATGCCCGACAAGTCTGCAGGAAACACATCCAGAAAGTCTCACACTACTGGAACAAAATAAATGGTAGGAGTATCAGCACCAACATCCCTCACAAAAGCCAAATATGACAAATACCCCTTCCCAACCATCCATTGGGCATTCAGATATGAAATCACCCTACTGGGAACATAATCCAGAGCACCTCTCCACTCGATCCTAGGTAACCTAGGCATCACCAACGTCACGGTTTTAGCGTGACAATCCAGAATAGCATGACATGGGAACAAAAAATCCATGCCTAGAATCATGTCAAAATCAGCCATACTAAGCAATAAGAGATCAACTCTCATATCCAATCCCCCAATGGTCACCGCACGCGACCGATACACACGGTCCACAATAATAGAATCACGCCACCAATATAGATACATGAACAGGCAGAACTAAGGACTCACGGGACATATCCAAATAACAAGCAAAAAATGATGATATATATGAATAAGTAAAACCAGAGTAAAATAATATGGAAGAATCCCTGTGGCATACTGAGACAATACTTGTGATCATTGCATCTGAAGCAACGGCCTATAGCCTGGCAGGGAAAGCATAGCATCAAGCCTGACCGCCACCTAATCGGCCTCCCCCTCTAGGGCGACCTCTAGATGCCTGAGCCCCACCCCGAGCTAGCTGAGTGAGTAGTGAAGTAACTGGTGCAAAAGTCATAACCTGACCCCTCTGCTGAACTAGACCTCCCAAAAGAGGGGGACAAGACCTCTCACATGTCCAATGTAACGACCCGACCGGTCGTTTCACGTGTCATTCTACGGTTTAAGGCATTAATTAGCTTCATTTCATGTTCTATGACTTGTACGCATGGTCGAAATTGAATTTCGAGAAGTTTGGAGTTGATGCGAAAGGCAAATTCTAAATTCGAAAGCTTTAAGTTGGAAGATTTGACTAAGGTTTGACTTTTGAGTAAACGACCTCAGAATTGGAATTTAAAGGTTGCAATAGGTTTTTATGATGATTTTGGACTTCAGCGTGTGTTCGGGTTGAGTATCGGGTGGTCCGGGAGCATTTCGATGCCTATTATGGGACATTAGCATTTTGGAAGTTCTAGAATTTCATATGTTTGGTTTGAAGTGGATTTTGATGTTTTTGATGTTCGTTTGGAGATCCGAGCCTTGGAATAGTTTCGTATCATGATTTATGACTTGCACATAAAGTTTAGCGTCGTTACGAGATGTTTAAGTATAATTCGGACGCGTTCGGTGAAGTTTGAAGATTACAAAGTTGAAAGAAAGGTTTTGGCTGTCGATTTGTAATTTTGATGTTGTTTGATGCGATTCAACGATTTGACTAAGTCCTTTTCATGTTTTAGGATGTGTTCGTATGTTTCAACGTGGTTCCGGGGGCCTCGATTGTGAATCGGATTGGAAGCGGATCGTGTTTGGACTTGGAGGAACTGCTGAAGCTTAAGGCTTCTGGTGCGATTGCACCTGCGAGGTTATGGCCACAAGTGTGAGACCGTAGAAGCAACCTAGCAGTCGCAGAAGTGGTAGGGAGTGAGGCTGGTTGGTTTCGTAGGTGCAAAAATTTTACTGCACTTGCGGGCTCGTAGATGTGGGCAGAGAAGCACAGAAGCGGAGTGGTGCTCGAGTTGGGGAGTGTGCAAATGCGGATGATTTCTGTAGAAGCAGATGCACACCTGCCATTGAATGTCTGCAGAAGTTGAAAAACCTGGCAACTTAGGGGAAGCCACATCTGCGAGGTAGCTTCTGTAGAAGCAGAGCCGCAGACGTGCAAGGAGTTCTGCAGGTGCGGAAAATCGAATGGCCAATTGTTTTAAAATTAGGGTTTTGCTTATTTCCCTCATTTCTCTCTTGGTTTGGGCGATTTTCGGAGAGATTCAAGGGGAGATTTTCATCATCTATGGCAAGGTATGTTATTCCCACCTATTGCAAGTTAAATACATGGATTCTATAAGGATTTAAACATGAATATTATTAGAAATTGTGCGATAAATGTAGCAAACCTAGGATTTGGTATTTTTAGATTTTTACCATGAAATTGGACATGGAATTAGGAATAAATTATGTATTTGAGTTCGTGGTGTTATGGGTAATGATTATCTTCAAACAATTTCGGAATCCGGGCACGTGGGCCCCGGGGTTAACTTTATCGACTTTTCGAGCTGAGTTGGGAATTGTTATAAATTGATTAATTATGGATAATAGAGTATATATTTATGGATTTTCACATTGTTTGACTATTTTTTGAGAGACGGGCATCGGTTTGAGGTGTTGGAATGGCGTTGGAGCCGGCTATGGAATTTCGAAGTGAGGTAAGTCTCCTGTCTAACTCTGTGAGGGGGAAACTACCCCTAGGTGATGTATTTGATATATTCTACTTGTTGTGGGGGCTATGTACGCACGAAGTGACAGGAGTCCGTACGCAGCTAAATTCATGTTATTGTCCGGGAAGACTTTGGTTCACACCATGTTATAATTGTACTATAGGGGTTATCTTTGCTGGTTTAATTCTCTTATTTCACATTACGACTTGAGGCTAGACATGCGTAGAGTGATAGACTTGCTATTGTAGAGATTTGACGGGCTTCATGGTTAGCCACCAAACAATCGTGCTCCTCTTACGAATTTCTCCCACGCTATGTGTTTTCATCGAAAGGCCTTCCTTAAAATTTATAACTCACACGTTTATTCATAGGTGGGGCCAAGGACCCGTTAAAGCTTCTTATTCTAATGGGATCGGGTCGTTCGCCTCGGCAGGATTATGTACCACACTCTCGTGGGAGCAGGCCGTTCACCTCGGCAGTATAATAGATACATCTATGGTTCATGTTGTTCGACCCTCGGCAGTGCACACAGTATGATGGGATCGGGTTGTACGCCTCGGCATCTATGGTTTATGTTGTTCTCTGGGTTTAGGATAGATACTTACTGGGTACGCGTTGATTTACGTACTCATGCTACACTTGCTGCACTTATTGTGCAGGTATATATATGTTTCTAGTGGTCTTATGAGTTGTGGGGACTTTGCGGCGAGCTACATTCCATGTTACGATTCGCAGCATACAGAGTCTCAATCAAAGTTATTTATATTCTCCTGTCTAACTTGTATTCCAGACGGATGTTGTAATTTTTATTGTACTCCTTAGTAGATGCTTATGGAATTGTGACACCGGATTTTGGGGGTTCCTACTGGTTGTTCATTATTGTAGTTCATGTAAATATTATCATTTTACCCTGTAAATTCTATTTTATGCTATTTAATTAATGGAAATTATGATTTTAAAAGTAATAAAAAAATGAGTAATCAAGTTGGTCAATCACCGTTGGCTTGCCTGACGGCGGCGTTAGGCATCATCACGATGTATAGCATGGTTCGTGACAACTTAATATCAGAGCGTTAGGTTCACTTAGGTCTCACAAGTCATGAGTAATTCCAGTAGAGTCTTGCGGATCGGTACGGAGACGTCTATACTTATCTTCGAGAGGTTATAGGGCTGTTAGGAGCACTTCCCTTCTTGATTCCTCTTCGTGCGATTTGATTCTTTGAGGCTTATGGAGAACTTGTTATCAGTTGGGCATCGAGGAGTTGTAGTGGTACTGCAGACGTGGTGCACAATGTTTTTTTTTTTTTTGCCTATCCGGGCAAGCTATTATCCTCACATTGCGGAGGGATGTTTTGTCGTTTCGGCTCAGTAGTTGTATTTCCAATGGTTTTGAAGCTATGCACAGATTGCTATGATATTCATGCATTGTTATCGCACAGTATTGATAGAATTATGGGGTGCCTGTTTATGTGTCGAGACAGTGAATGAGGTCCTTGATTGATATTTTTTTATTTTTTTTTTAAATGTGACTAAACCCGGGAAGGGTCCTTGATTGATGATTTTTTAAATTTTTTGAAAAATGAAACCAAACCCAAGAACGGTCCTTTGATTGATGATTTTTTTTATTGTTTGAAGAAATGAGATCGAACATGGGAAGGGTCCTTGATTGATGATTTGTTTTTATTGTTTTTCAAAAATGTGACCGAACTCGAGAAGAAGCCTTGATTAATGATTTTTTTTGGTTTTTTTTTTTGAAAAATGTGACCGAAACTGGGAAGGGTCCTTGATTGATGATTTTTTTATGATTTTTTAAAAATGATACCAAACCCGAAGGTTACCTACGTATCTCGTCGAAACGAGAATCAGGTCAGGCGTTGTTCGGGAATATTAGAGATAGAGGGAAGATGTTTTGGATTTTTTTTTGAATTTCCTCAAGGAAAGAGGATAGTATTTTGGATTTTGATGTCTCACGGAGAGCCTTCTGGAGAAGAAACTGAGGAAAGTATATATATGTATGATCAAGTTTTGATTATTATTTTTTTGAGATGATCCTTTCGTAAGGATTTTCGATCAATTGTGACCCAATTAGCCATACTTGACCAATTCGTCCAGTTAAGGATGAGAAAAACCAAACCTATTATAGGTTGCCTATGTATCTTGACGCGAGGTCAAGAATCAGGCTCACGTAGTTTGTGAAGATAAGGGATAGAAGAAGATGATTCTGATATTTTTGAATTTCCTCAAGGAGGAATTATGCAGGAATATGTGTTAGGATTTCGATTTTCCTTTGATGTATACAGAAAGACTTCGAAGCAACAGGGGAAGATATATACATTTTTTTAATTTTTTTAGAGATGACCCTTTCACAAGGATCTTCGGTCAACTGTGACCCAAGTGGCTAGACATGACCGGCTCGTCCAATTAAGGACGAGAAAGATCGAACCCATGAAGGGTTGCCTACATATCTTGGCACAAGGGTCAAGAATCAGGTACGCGTAGTTCGTGAAGGTTGGAAAGTATAAGATGTAGGGTTTTCAACACTTCTTTTACTCTCCTATTTTGAAGGATTGCAACTAACTACATTAAATTGCATCAAAGATATGCATAAAATGCAAGTGTTTAGACAAACTCGGAGCGACGCCTCGTTGTACCCATGATTGGGTGTGGTATCTCTAAAGTTGAAGGGTGACTCCCTCCACAAGATGTGCCCCAATTGCTTCTTCGAATAGTTGCTTTGATGCCCCCTAACTGTTTGCGAGACAGTTGTTATGGTTGTCTCCTAATTGACTGGAAGGATGTTTTGTTGCAACCTTCCAGCTGTCCATATGAACCTTTTGGTGATCGTCCCCGGCTATTACCCGGGGCGATTATCTGATGCAGATATAAAAATCTAGTGAGAGTAGTGCTGTCGCAAAATGATGGAATCAAGAATGGTAACTAACACTCCCCTGATTGTTCGGTTGATGTTCCACAATGTCCGAGGTGGGATGCTATTTCCCGTGCAGCCCCAGGATGATGCACCTTTTGGTTGTCCATATGAACCATTTGATGATCGTACTCGGTTGACGAGCGGGAACGATGTTCTTATCTGAATATAAAAATTTTGAACATCCATTCAATAACGAGTTCAACAATATAAAAATTATCCAATTCCGACCATATATCGACCTTCAAACCTCTAAACCTCACTCTCAAATCCCTAAAATCCATAGTTCCCTAAATTTCACCTCAAAAACTCCTAATCTAGGTGGGAAATTCAATGGGTATTCAATATTAATAAATAAAAATAATCAAAATTTGCTTACCTCTTGAAATCTAGTGAAACCCCTCTCAAAAATCGCCACTAGTCGAGCTTGCAAAGTCCACAATGAAGAAAACTCGGAACCCTTTCGAGTTATAACACTGCTTACTTTCGCACCTGTGTTCCATGATCCGCTTTTGTGGAACCGCATCTGCGGTTAAAGTTCCGCACCTGCAGAACTTACTTATGTTCCACCACTCCGCTTCTGCACCCTGAAGACCGCACCTGGGGCATCGCACCTGCGCGTACAGAATGCATATGCGGACGCGCTTCTTCGCACTAATGTCTGCTTCTGCGAAAACACCTGACCCCCTCAAGACTCGCTCAGTTCTGCTTAGAGATCCAACAGCCCCCAACTCACCTCCGCATCTGCACATTGCCAGCCGCACCTGCGGCCCATTTCACGCAGGTGCGGTTGCACTAGACCTGATCACACTAGCACTTCGACAAGTCCAAAATTCAATCCGTTTTCAATCCGAATCACACCTGAGGCCCCCGGAACCCCCATCCAAACATACCAACAAGTCGGAAAACACGATACAAACTTAGTCGAGGCCTCATATCAGATCAAAAAACATCAAAAATACGAATCACACCACAATTCAAGCCTAATGAAACTAATGGATTTTTAACTTCTATAATTGATGTCGAAACCTATCAAACCAAATCCAATTGACCTTAAATTTTGTATACAAGTCATAAATGACATAACAGCCTATTTCAACTTCCGGAACAAAAATCCGAGCTCGTTAACAACAATGTAAACTCTCTGTCATACTTCTCAACATTTCAAATCTTCAATTTTCTAACGTTTGCCAATTCAAGCCAAAATAAGCCACGGACTTCCAAATCAACATTCGGACATACTCCTAGGTCCAAAATTACCATACGAAGCTATGAAACCATCAAAAATCTATTCCGGAGTCGTTTACTTATAAGTCAATATCCGGGCAACTCTTTCAACTTAAGCTTCTAACCTTGGGACTAGGTGTCCTCTTCAACTCCCATTGATGGACTTATAATATTACTCTATATCACGACCTAATTCCCATCATAGGCCGTGATGGCGCCCAAAGCTACTGTTAGACAAGCCAATGGTGAACCATCAACTTAATTATTCATTCTTATACTTTTGAAATCATGAGTTTCATTAAGTAAATGAAGTTAAGTGTAGAAACCATGGATACATACTTACATTCTTACTAATCCATAAAGTATTAGTGAAACATAAAGAGAAATAATGATAATATTAGATACAACAATAATCATCTACTAGAAATTTCTGAAAACCGATATCACAAGTGCACGAGCAATCTAGTAGAATATACAAGCCACTGTAGCTATTATCTGAAATAAAATATGTAGAAATGAAAAATATAACAATAAGAAAACTCTGGGTGCTGAAGATCAGAGCATGGAGAGCAGCTCACCACTAAGTCCCCGAATAGTGCGTATGCGCGCCCGTATGACTTCCTGAAGTACCTGACTCAGTACCTACACAAATAATGTAAAAGTGTAGTATGAGTAAGTAGCTCATGTACTCGATGATACTCGAATTTTGGAGATTTTGTATTTGAGTCGCCGTTATTCATATCGGTTATTTATGAGATTCTTTTCACTGTTAAAAATATTACATCATGTTTTCAATTTAAAATGCGTAGTTATTTGTGATTGCCGGCTTGCCTAGTACTTTGGTATGCACCATCACTACATGTTGAGATTTGGGTCGTGACAAGTTGGTATCAGAGCCTAGGTTACATAAGTTTCACGAGTCCTAAGCAGGCTTAGTAGAGTCTTGTGGATCGGTACAAAGACGTCTGTACTTATTTTCGAGAGGCTACCGAACAATTACGAAACTTCACTTTCTTGTATTCTTGTCTTGCAGATTTGTTGTTTCTGGAAACTAAACTTCTATATTTCTAATCTCTCATGGATGGTGAGGACACGTACGACTGGATCGAGCAGACGGCCACCAATACCACCTGCTAGGGCTACGAGAGGCCGGGGCCACGGTAGAGGCCACGGTATAGCTCCTACATCAGCTAGAGCAATACCTGTAGAGCCACTAGTTGCTCTAGCTTAGTGGAAGATACTAGATGTAGTTGAGCCAGTGGGACCAGCTCAAGCACCAGCTGTGCCCATTGTGATTCTAGGCCTTCAGGAGGTTTTGGCCCAGATATTGACTGTATACACTAGCTTTGCTCTAATGGTTTCAGTTCTAGCCGCACCAGCTACTTCTCAGGACGGGTGAGGTGCTCGGACTTCTGCTGCCCTTACTCCAAAGCAGGTAGTTCAGGGACTTCAGACATCGGGGGTACTACCAGCACAGCCGGTTGCAGTGGTTTAGGCCCCGGTTGGTCCACATATGAGTGATGAAGAGCATAGGAATCTACAACGGTTTGGGAGGCTCAGGACCCCAGAGTTCAGTGGGGCTGAGTTGGAGGATGCTCACGATTTCTTAGACATATACTAGCAGATACTTCATACGGCAGGTATTCTGGAGACTAGTGGAGTCTCATTTACTACTTTTCAGTTATCGGGGGCAGCCTTCACAAGGTGGGAGGCATATGAGTTTAGCAGGCCAACCGGTGCTGCACCATTTACATGGCACGAGTTCTCAGTTCTCTTCTTAGAGAAGTTTATTCCACAGACCTGCAGGGAGGAGTTGCGTAGGCAGTTTGAGTAGCTACGCCAGGAGGGTATGTCAGTGACCCAGTATGAGATGAGATTTTCGGAGTTGGCTCACCACGCGATCTGGTTGGTTCCCATAGAGAGGGAGGGAGATCAGGAGGTTCATTGATGACCTCAACTATGGACTACGCTTCGTCATGACTCGGGAGATTGCATCAGGTGCTAGGATTGACGAGGTGGTTGATATTGCTTGGCAGCTAGAACAAGTTTGTAGTTAGGAGCATGAGAAGAGGAAGGCCAAGAGGCCTCGTGGTTCGGGTGGTTTTAGCGGTGTTTCTTTTGCAGGACAGTCCCACCACGGCAGGGGTCGCCTATACAGGCCTGTTCAGATGGCTCGTCCGGTTCATCGTGGTGCATCAGCTAGCCATGGTTCATACAGTGCTCGTCCAGGTTAGTCATCTCTCAGCACCCTCCCAACTCAGAGTTCATCCCATGCTCCATCAGTTAAGGGTTCATCTGTACCAGGTCTTTCTAGTAGCTATTCTGGTTCTTAGGATCCTTTTCAGTCTCCACCACCATTGACGGGTCCGAGTTGCTACTAGTGTGGGGAGTTTGGACATGCGAGGAGGTATTCTCGCCTTCTTTTGGGAGGTCCAGTTTAGAAGAGGGGTCAGGTTATGACTTCCACACTAGTTACTTCACAACCCACTCAGCTAGCTCGGGCTGGGGCTTAGGCAGCTAGAGGTCGCCCTAGAGGGGGAGGCCGATCAGGTGGTGGTGAGGCTCGATGCTATGCTTTCCCTACCAGGCCAGAGGTCATTGCTTCAGATGCAGTGATCATAGTTATTGTCTCAGTATAATGCCGCAGGGATGCTTCCATATTCTTGGACCCTGTTTCCACTTATTCATATGTATCATCATATTTTGCTCGTTCTTTGGATATGCCCCATGAGTCCTTAGTTTCTTATGTTTATGTATCTATGCTAGTGGGCGATTCTTTTATTGTTGACCGTGTGTATTGGTCATGTGTGGTGACCCCTGGGGGATTAGATATGAGAGTTGATCTCTTATTTCTTAGTATGGTTGATTTTGACGTGATTCTGGTAATGGATTGGTTGTTCCCATGTCATGCTATATTGGATTATCACGCTAAGACCGTGACGTTGCTGATGCCTGGGTTACCTAGGATCGAGTAGAGAGGTTCTTTGGACTATGTTTCCAGTAGGGTGACTTAATATCTGAAGGCCCAATGGATGATTGGGAAGGGGCGTTTGTCATATTTGGCTTTTGTGAGAGATGTTGGTGCTGATACTCCTACCATTGATTTTGTTTCGGTAGTGCAAGACTTTCTAGATGTGTTTCCTGCAGAACTGTCGGGCATACCACCTGACAGGGAAATTGATTTTTGTATTGACTTGGTGCCGGGCACTCAGCCTATTTCTATTCCTCTGTATGGTATGGCACCAACAGAATTGAAGGAATTGAAAGAGCAACTTCAGGAGCTTCTTGATAAGGGGTTCATTAGGCCTAGTGTGTCGCCTTGGGGTGCACCGGTTATGTTTGTGAAGAAGAAAGATGGTACTATGCGGATGTGCATTGACTATAGACAGTTGAACAAAGTTAGAATTAAGAACATGTATAATTTGTCGCGTATTAATGACTTATTTGATTAGCTTCAGGGAGCTAGAGTGTTCTCTAATATTGATTTGAGGTCTGGGTATCACTAGTTGAAGATTCGAGACTCGAATATTCTAAAGACGGCATTCAGGATTCGCTATGGTCACTATGAGTTTTGTGTGATGTCTTTTGGGTTGACCAATGCCCCAGTAGCATTCATGCATCTTATGAACAATGTGTTCCAGTCATATCTTGATTCGCTTGTCGTAGTATTTATTGATGATATCCTGGTGTACTAACGTAGCCAGCACAATATCTAAGGAATGTACTACAAACGTTGAGGGAGGAGAAGCTTTATGCTAAGTTTTCCAAGTGTGAGTTTTGGCTCAGTTCGGTGGCTTTCTTTGGGCACGTGGTGTCCAGTGAGGGGATCAAGGTAGATTTGAAGACGATTGAGGCGGTTCAAAGTTGGCCCAGACCGTCTTCAGCTACTGAGATTCGGAGTTTTCTTGGCTTCGCCGGATATTATTTTCGCTTCGTTGAGGGTTTCTCGTCCATTGCAGCACCTTTGGCCAGGTTGACCCAGTAGGGTGCTCCATTCAGGTGGTTTCATAAGTGTAAGGAGAGCTTTCAGAAGCTCAAGACTGCCTTGACCACAATTCCAGTTCTTCTTTCCTTCAACATCGGGTTCTTATACAGTGTATTGTGATGTTTCTCGGATTGGTATTGGGTGTGATTTTATGTAGCAGGGTAGAGTGATTGCTTATGCTTCACGCCAGTTGAAGCCTCATGAGAAGAACTACCCCCTTCATGATTTAGAGTTGGCAGCCATCGTTCATGCATTGAAGATTTGGAGGCATTATCTCTACAGTGTCTTGTGAGGTTTTTACAAATCATCGGAGTCTTCAGCACTTGTTCAAGCAAAAGGATCTAAATTTGAGGCAACAGAGATGGTTGGAGCCGTCAAAAGACTATGATATTACCATTTTGTATCATCCCAGGAAGGCCAATGTAGTGGCCCATGCCTTGAGTAGAAAGGCGGTGAGCATGGGTAGCCTTGCATATATTCCTGTTGGTGAGAGACCGCTTGCATCAGATATTCAGTCCTTGGCCAATCAATTCATGAGGTTAAATGTTTCGGAGCCTAGTTAGGTTCTAGATTGTATGGTTTCTCGGTCTTCTTTATATGATAGCATCTGAGAGCGTCAGTATGACGACCCCCATTTGTTTGTCCTTAAGAACAAGGTTCAGCACGGTGATGCTAAGGAGGTTTAGATTGGAGATGATGGGGTGGGGTGTTGCAGATGCAAGGTTAGATTTGTGTGCCTAATGTGGATGAGCTACGTGAGTTGATTCTTGAAGAGGCCCAAAGTTTGTAATATTCTATTCATCCGGCTGCTACGAAGATGTATCAAGAATGAGGCAGCACTATTGGTGGAAGAGAAAAAAGAAAGATATAGTGGAGTTTGTAGCTCGGTGCTTGAATTGTCAGTAGGTGAAGTACGAGCATCAGAGGTCGGGCGGTTATCTTCAGAGGCCTCAGAATCCGGAGTGGAAATGGGAGCGTATCACCATGGACTTCATAGTTAGGTTACCACGGACTTAGAAGATTTTTGATGCTATTTGGGTGATTGTGGACCGGATGACTAAGTCTGCACATTTCGTTCTAGTTGGGACTACCTATTCTTTTGAGCAATTGGATGAGATCTATATCCGTGAGATTGTTCGCCTTCTCTGTGTGTTGGTGTCCATTATTTCAGATCGGGGCACGCAGTTCACAATGCAATTTTGGAAGGCAGTGCAGCGAGAGTTAGGCACACGGGTTGAGTTGAGTACAACATTTCACCCTCAGACGGACGGACAGTCCACCGCACCATTCAGATATTGAAGGATATGCTACGCACTTGTCTCATGGATTTCGGGGGTTCTTGGGATCAGTTTCTACTGCTTGTAGAGTTTGCCTACAACAACTACTACTAATCGAGTATTCAGATGGCTCCATATGAGGCCTTGTATGGGAGGCGGTGCTGGTCTCTGATTGGTTGGTTTGAGCCGAGTGAGGCTAGGCTTTTGAATATTGACTTGGTTTAGGATGCTTTGGAGAAGGTTAAGTTGATTCAGGATCGGCTTCGCACGACATAGGCTAGACAGAAGAGTTATGCCGATCGGAAGGTTTGCGACATTGCTTATTTGGTGGGAGAGAAGGTATTACTCAGAGTCTCACCCATGAAGGGTGTTATGAGGTTCGGGAAGAAGGGCAATTTGAGACTTCGGTATATTGGCCCTTTTGAGGTGCTTGAGAGGATTGGAGAGATAGCTTACAAGCTTGCATTGCCACCTAGTATATCAAGTGTTCACCTAGTGTTTCATGTTTCCATGCTCCGGAAGTATTTCGGTGATCCATCTCATATTTTGGACTTCAGCAAAGTTCCGTTAGATGGGGAATTGACTTATAATGTGCAGCCAGTGGCCATTTTGGATCGGCAGGTCCGAAAGTTGAGATCAAAGAATATAGCTTAAGTGAAAGTACAATGGAGAGGTCAGTCAGTCGAGGAGCCCACTTGGGAGACCGAGCCGGGAATGCGAAATAGCTATCCGCACCTATTTTAAACTCCAGGTATAATACTAGACCTATTCGAGAATGAGAGTTTGTTTAAGAGAGGGAGAATATAACGACCCGGCTGGTCGTTTTGAGTATTGTAGCCCTGTTTCCCCATTAATGCTTATTCTATGCTCGGTTGTTATTATGTGACTTATCGGGGTAGGAGGCCTATGAGTTGAGCAGGTAGCCAGCGCTGCACCACTTACGTGGCACGAGTTCTCAGTTCTCTTTTTAGAGAAGTTTGTTCCACGGACCCGCAGGGAGGAGTTGCGTAGGCAGTTTGAGCAGCTAAGCCAGGAGGGTATGTCAGTGACCTAGTATGAGATGAGATTTTCAGAGTTGGCTCGCCACACGATCTTGTTGGTTCCCAATGAGAGGAAGAGGATTAGGAAGTTATTGCTGGCCTCAACTATGGACTGCGCTTCGTCATGACTCAGGGGATTGCATAAGGTGCTATGTTCAACGAGGTGGTTGATATTGCTAGGCGGCTAGAGCAAGTTCGTAGACAGGAGCGTGGGGAAAGGGAGGCCAAGAGGCCTAGTGGTTCGGATGTTTCAGCGGTGTTTCTTCTAGAGGACAGTCACACCACGGCAAGGGTCGCCCATACAGGCCCGGTCAGATGGCTCATCCAGTTAATCATGGTGCATCATCTAGAATTGTTCATACAGTGCTCATCCGGGTTAGTCATCTCTAAGTGCCCTCCCAGCTCAGAGTTCATCTCGCACTCCATCAGTTCAAGCTTCATCTGTACCTGGTCCTTCTAGTAGCTATTCTGGTTCTCGGGGTCCAATTCAGTCTCCACCACCATTGACGGATTGGAGTTGCTATGAGTGTGGGGAGTTTGGATGTCACGACCCAAAATCCACTATAGGTTGTGATGGCACTAATGCCGGCAAGCTGACGGTGATTGACCAACTTATTTACTCATATTTTATAGTAATTTGGAAATCATAATTTTCATTAATTAAATAGTATAAAATAGAATTTACAGGGTAAAATGATAACATTTACATGAACTACAATAATGACCAACCAGTAGGAACCCCAAAAACCCGGTGTCACAATTGCATGAGCATCTACTAAGGAGTACAAAAACAATTACAACATACCTGGAATACAAGTTAGACAGGAGAATATAAGTAACTCTGATGGAGACTCTGTATGCTGCGGATTGTAACATGGAATGCAGCTCACCGTAAAGGTCTCCCAATAGCGGCGCCTCTACACCCAGAGGACCTATGGAAACATATATATACCTGCACAATAAGTGCAACAAGTGTAGCATGAGTACGTAAAGCAATGCGTACCTATTAAGTATCTATCCTAACCCCAGAGAAGTAGTGACGAGGGGCCGACATGGACGCTTACTAGTAGTCCAATGAATCAAATGCAGTAGGAAGTAACAAATGTGAGGCAGGTTAAATAAACAAAATTAACAAGTACAAATATGCGGTACAATCCTCCTCTCAACGATGAACTCAAGATCTCAATTAGCGCTTACCTCCTCAATCGGAGTATGTATGTATACATATACATACATACATACATATATATATATATATATATATAATGGACCTCACCAGATAGGTCGTCACAATTCAAATCAGGAAAAACTCACAGATACCGGACCTCTTGTCAAATATCACGCATGATCCTAGAAGGGTATATATAGAAAAGCCGAGGCGAACGGCTCGATCCCATCATACTATGTGCATTGCCGAGGGTCGAACAGCACGAACCATAGATGTATCTATTATACTGCCGAGTCAAACGGCCTGCTCCCATGAGAGTGTGGTACCTAATCCTGCCGAGGCGAACGGCCCGATCCCATTAGAATAAGAAGCTTTAACGGGTACTTGACCCCACTTACGAATAAACATGTGAGTTATAAATTTTATGGAAGACCTTTCGATGAAAATGCATAGCGCGGGAGAAATTCGTAAGAGGAGAACAATTAGTCCGTGGCTAATCATGAAGCCCTTCAAATATCTACAATAGCAAGTCTATCACTCTACGAAGTCTAGTCTCAAGTCATAATGCGAAATAAAGGAATTAAACGAGCAAAGATAACCCCTATAGTACAATTTTAGCATGGTGTGAACCTATGTCTAACCGGACAATAACATGAATTTAGCTACGTATAGACTCCAGTCACCGCGTGCGTACATAGCCCGCGCAACAAGTAGTACATATCAAATACATCACCTAGCGGTAGTTTCCCCCTCATAAAGTTAGACAAGAGACTTACCTCGCTCCAAAGTTCCATAGCCGGCAGCAACACCACTCAAACACCTCAAAACAATGCCCGTCTCTCCAAAAATAGTAAAAAAATATGCAAATCCATAAATATATACTCTATTACCCATAATTAATCAATTTATAACAATTCCCAACTACACTCGAAAAGTTGATAAAGTCAACCCCCAGGCCCACGTACCCGGATTCCGAAACTTTTCGAAGATAATCATTACTCATAACACTACAAACTCAAATACCCAATTTATTCCTAAATCTACGTCCAATTTCGTGGTAAAAATCCAAAAATATCAAATCCTAGGTTTTCTACCAAAATCTCGTAATTTCTACTAATTTTCATGTTTAAATCCTTATAGAATCAATGTATTTAACTTACAATAGGTGGGAATAACTTACCTTGCCATAGATGATGAAAATTTTCCATTGAAGCACTCCAAAAATTGCCCAAACCAAGAGAGAAATGAGTGAAACGAGCAAAACCCCGATTTTTAAACAATCTACCCAGTCGATTTTCTGCACCTGCGAAACTCCTTGCGCGTCTGCGGCTTCGCTTCTGCGGAGGCTACCTCGCAGATGCAGCTTTTTCTGCTTCTGCGGACATTCAGCCGCAGGTGCGCATCCACTTTTGCAGAAATCATCCGCATTTGCAGATTCCCAGCTTGAGCACCACTCCGCACTTGCGCGCCCATGACCGCACCTGCGGCTCCATAAGTGTGCTACAGCACCCGCACCTACGATCATCCAGCCCTAGACCACTTTCGTTTCTGCGCTTCTCTGCCCGATTTTGGCGAACCTGCAGGTGGGGTAAATTTTCCGTGCCTAATTGCGGATCTGCTTCTGCAGAAGCTACCTCGCAGATGCGGCTTCCCTTAAGTTTCCAGGTTTTCCGCTTCTTCGGACATTCAATGGCAGGTGTGTATCTGCTTCTGCAGAAATCATCCGCATTTGCGGACTCGCCAACTCGAGCACTACTCTGCACCTGTGCACCCATGAATGCACCTGCGGCTCCGCAGGTGCGCTACAACACCCGCACCTGCAATCATCCAGCCCTAGACCACTTCCGCTTCTGTGCTTCTCTGCCCACATCTGCGAGCCCGCAAGTGCAGTAAAATTTTTGCACCTGCGAAACCAACCAGCCTCACTCCCTACCACTTCTGCGACCCCTGGGCCGCTTCTACGGTCTCACACTTGCAGCCATAACCTCGCAGGTGCGATCGCACCAGAAGCCTTAAGCTTCAGCAGTTCCTCCAAGTCCAAACTCGATCTGTTTCCAATCCAATTCGCAATCGAGGCCCCCGGACCCCGTCGAAACATATGAACACATCCCAAAACATGAAACGGACTTAGTCGAAGCCTTGAATCGCGTCAAACAACATCAAAATTACAAATCGACTCCAAAACCTTTCTTTCAACTTTGCAATCTTCAAACTTCACCAAACACGTCCGAATTATACTTAAACATCCCGTAATGAGGCCAAATGTTACATGCAAGTCACAAATCATGATACAAACCTATTCCAAGTCTCGGAACTCCAAACGGACATCAATAACATCAAATTCCACTTCAAACCAAACATATGAAATTCTAGAACTTCCAAAATGCCAACTTCCCATAATAGGCGCCGAAATACTCCCCGACCACCCGATATTTAACCCAAACACACGCCCAAGTCCGAAATCATCATATGAACCTATTGGAACCTTCAAATCCTGAATCCGAGGTTGTTTACTCAAAAGTCAAACCTTAGTCAATTCTTCCAACTTAAAGCTTATGAATTTAGAATTTTCCTTCCGAATCAACTCTGAACTTCCCGAAATTCAATTCCGACCACGCGTACAAGTCATACCACATGAAGTGAAGCTACTCAAGGCCTCAAACGCCGAACGACGTGTTAGTTCTCGAAATGACCGGTCGGATCGTTACATTCTCCCCCACTTAAACACACGTTCGTCCTCGAACGTGCTAAGAACTGCTCCGGTTTCAATCCTCACAATAATGCCACGACAGAAGAGATGTGTAGACACTCATAACCACCTGCCGAATCAATAAATCATGGAGTCTCTCCTCCTGACAGGAACCATTACCTCATTTTAAACTAAATAACGATATTTGCTCTTTAATATACCCTACATAATTTCGATCGCACTGATCCCAGGTCCAATAAACTTGTCTCACCCAGTACAAGTTGTTCAGGCAATAAGCTATATCTAACACTGCCAAAAATCTCATATGACGCCAACAATGCGCCAATAACCTACAAACTCGAATGTAATACATAAGGAAAAACGAACTCTGGAAAGGACCTACCCAACCCGCATACGAATAAGATGCTCAAATAGAAGCTATGAACCCTTCTTAGAGAATGAGAAACAAAATACACAAGAATAGATATAGGGAACAGTACTCAACATCTCACTGTTGCAGCGAGCAACCCGATCCTCGCAAGATACCGTTGCGGCGTGCAACCCGATCCAAGCAACATACTCGTGGCAGCGTGCCACCCGATCCACACATAGAAATAAATAAGGAAATACCCGTCAAGCCATAATTCTTATACCTACAAAGTATCGAATATCGACTACAAGCACGCCAAGTGCAAAAATACAGCCTTGGGGAGACAGATAGTGCCATACGCTACAAAACCCAAGCACAACTAAGATGCGATGAATGACCTGCATATCGATAGCCATCATGCTCATATAACACCACAAACTACACGGAACCACAACGCATGTGCGAATAATCAAGTCGTCTCACAATCCACATGGCACAATAGAGTATTACATGGAATAGCTGACGACGGAAATAACATCCAATGCCCGAAGACTCCTCCATAAGCAATGCTATGCTGAATGAACACATCCGACCTGATGTAGAGCACACATTCACATTAGACCCATCAACGGACCTCAAGCCGATTCTGAGCATACCATATTGGGCTAATAACCTTTCAAGGATCCACAATAACCTTTTCCGTGACACATAAGAACAGCCATTAAATCTGGAACAAACTCACACAGTCCACAACCAAGGAATAGAATGCCTCTCAAGCATAAACTCTCACATTTGCAACATTACTATAATCTTCCATACTTGGTTTTAATATTTCACAATCAAATGACTAACATGCCACACTTATAAAATTTTCTCATGGAGCACGCTCCTACAACCTTCTGCACCGAGTAGCAAAATCTACACCTCCATACCACCAACCGTACTAATTCTTTAAGGAAAATCACAATCTGCAATCAATACACAATGCCTCTTCCAGGGAACACCATTCTCAGGCGACACTAAGATAACGCCAGCTTATTCTAAACATCTGAACTCCTTCCTTCTCATCCGAGCTCGCGACATTCCTATCAACACTGAACAGCAACCTTGATCCTCAACTTCCAATTCCCATGCCGCTCACTGCACCTATCATGCCACTATATGAGAGTGCAAGAATTCATCATAACCCCTAAACTACTGGTAAAATAAACACTTCATTGGTTAGATTCCTTTCACTTAACTTACTTCGGAAGGACCATTGTGACACGCAACTGAATTCCCAAATCGCAAAAATACAAACCTCATGTCGTGATCTAAACCGCCATGACTCTTCTGAAATCCATTTACACAACAAGGCCATTTGAATCAAATACCTTCCAAACCAATCAAGTAATGGTGGCTGTCAAGCCCACACATACAACCACAAATCACATGTGTAACTTCACACGTTGAAGGAACTGATCATTGCCACAATCACGCTTATTCAACCATTTCTAACCGACCCAACTTCTTCCAATTTACTCCCGACTTTCCTTAGAAATAATAATAGCTCCATTCGAAAACATAACGGACTAAATTTGCACTCCTCCCAAGTGACCCCATCACGATACCACAGTCTCAATACTTGTGAACCATCTCATACCCTCCTTATGCTCTTAATAGCATCTCCAACTGGTACACCTATTCTACAAGACCTTTTGCAAATCCGAAGCTATTTCTTCCTTTCCTCCAATACTGCACCGCATACCCGATGATAACATAGAACACTCCAAGTCCTGTTCATTAATCCACTGCAAAAACTCGATCCTCAACCATGCTACGGGCCCAAAATCCTTAGGCACTGCACTTTAATTCTTGAACCCACTAAGACATTTGTTGAGAGTCACTCATTCTGATCTGGTCCCACATATAACCAAACTCCAAAGCTCTTCTAGCACATGAACACCCTTTCAAAGAAGCAATCGGCTGAATTCTTTTCCTTGTACATCATATCCACAAGAAGCATAAACCAGCTTAAGCTGGTTGTACTTTTAGTCTTCCTAGAACCTACACCTGAATCGATATGGCAAAGTATAGCACACATTCATCAAGTTCCTTACTCGAATTACCCCTAATGTTTTCTTTTCTTAGTCACATATGATCCACCAATGCACCGATAACCAGAAACCGCACAAGCAAACAACCACGTAATCCACTCATAGAAGGTGGGCTCCCCCACTTAGCTTTAAGCTACCATCACATAATGTAGAGCCCACAACGATTCCTCCTTCTCAATTACCATGATCGCGCACCGTTAACCCGCCAAATTTCTCAAAGTCTTTTGATAAGCTTTTCATGAACATTCTGAATCATCAGCCATAATCACATACTCGACCTCTTACCTGGTAGCAAGCAGAATTCTTTGTAGAAGCTTCATCAACATCACGGCACCGCTAACCTAATCACAGGAGATAACCCACTTGTGGAATTTCATGTTGACTTCTTCCGACGATGCTGCACTGGGTACAACTACTACGAAATCAGTAAACCCTCCTGAGTTCACGCTCATCCACCAGCTGTACAAGTCTGTTCATTCCCCATTGATATCGACTGAAATTTCGACAATACACTCGAAACTCGAAGTCATGTTGCATCCTGAAACGATACTCAAGTTTTCACACCCCTCTTCATTTCAAGCAAACTCCTCTTGGCCATATTCAATCTCCCTCGGTATAGTAGCCACCATCCCAAATAAAATTCGTAGACCAAATCACCTTCTATCAAGATTCCCAATTCGCCCTAAACTTTCTCAAAGCACGTGGCTATCCTACCACAGAATCTATACGCTACTCTGCAACTCCTACTTTGGTTAACCCATCTCCTTAGGCAACTTCTCGACCTCTGCTGTGCATATTTGTATTCCCTCTCAAGCACCCCAAAGTACCACAATCAAGACACCCACTCCGAAGAGTCCTTATGTGAACCTAAAACTATTTCCTTTACCTTCCTGATACTGAAATGTAGAATCCCTAGTGATACAGACCATTCGACGCAAATCTCGGAGTCTACCCATATACAAATACAAATAAATTCTCAATTCCTATATATAAATCTTGAATCTATTAGATCCTTCCCGAGAGTCATCTACTATGCTCAAATCTCGACTGCACCACCCAAACAGGACAAACAACATGTGCCCCATTAGCACGACATCACCAAAGAAGTAACCTCGCCTTAACGCAACCAAGCATATTCCTACTCCAATGCGCACTACATCCGTCACAAATAAATACTTAAATCATTCCATTATTTCCATATACCCATAAAGTGTAATATTATCCGTATTCAGAAATCCCCTTATCGAGTCATCCTCGATCTCAACCTCTCCAAGTCATATCTAATTCACAAGTATGCCTCTATCCAGCTCCCGCCGTATGCAGCAACCTCAGCACCCAACATCTGCATGCAAGGTGCTAAAGTGTAGTATGAGTACAACCGACCCCATGTACTCAATAAATAACAAACCTAACCTTAGGTTGAAATTAGTGACGAGCTGGGACAATAGTCAGAGTCCAACTCCAATAACCAGCAATAATTCATAACAATATATAAAGATGGTACAAGAAATAGCTCAGCTTGTTCACAGATACAGAAAATATGCATGCTTTTCAAGTATAACAGTAAATCTCAAATCTTTCACCGAAAACACCAAAAATATGAGTAAGTTTCAAAATTGAGATTTTTCCCAAAAACTTTCAACAGCAGTTAAGAAGTCTCATTATCAGATGGCATGAGGAAAGTACATCTCTATGCCTACATGTCAATGTGCATGTGAATGTCATAAATGTCACAAAAGTGTGTAACATGCGGGAATGCATTTCTATGCCTGTGTGCCAAGTATGCATGTCAATGCAATGCACCATAGTGATGAACTCATGTACCCACACTCTCAGAGTACTCAATCTCACTGTCTCACACTCCCACTCATCACGCTCAATCACTCAACACACTCGGTCACTCAGCACTGTACAGTACCTGCAGCAGCGCGCAGCCCGATCGCATCATGAATCAATAGAACCTGCGCTCACTGTGGTGTGCAGACTCAGAAGGTGCGGATCCTGGCCAAGCACTAATATAACTTGCTGCGTGTGCAGCCCGATCCACATATATCCCTAAGCCCTATTGCGGCGCGCAACCCGATCCACATATATCCATAAGGCTTGTTGCGGCGTGCAACCTGATCCACATATATATAGCCATAAGGCTTGTTGCGGCGTGCAACCCGATAATCAATCTCTCCAATCTCTCGGGCTCACAAATCTCTTTCCAATCAGCTCAAATAATGACAACAATATGATGTGACAATGAATGAAAATAGAGACTGAGATATGATATGTAAATGAATGAACATGATTGAGTAGGTAGATGCAATTTAAGCAAATAAATCAACAAAAGAGATGACCTCAGTAGGTGCCAACAGAATAAGCATATAGCCTAAACGTCATTTATAATATGATTCACAGCTCAATTTCACTAGCACGTGGCAATTTCATGGATAGAAAAAAGATTAAGTAACTACACAATATCACAGAATCAACCGAGTCATAATTCACGTGATGCACGCCCATACGCCCATCACCTAGCATGTGCGTCACCTTAACACTAAGCACGTAACATGTATATTCAAGGGTTCATACCCTAAGCACTAGTTTACAAGTGTTACTTACCTCGAACAAGCCAAATCCAATACTGAGCAAGCCAAAAGATGATCCAAAAATGCCACCCTGCACATACCGACCTCCAAACGGTTTGAAACTAGCCAAAAGCAACTCAAATACATCAAATAATGTCAAAGGAAACAAACCCAATCGATATAGGTCGAATCTTTAATCAAAACCTCAAAATCAACCAACAGTTCAAACCTTGGCCCTTACCTCGGAACTCAAAAATATTCACAAAATCTGACAACCCTTTCAATTACGAGTCCAACCATACTATTTTCACTCAAATCTGACTCCGAATCGACCTTCGAAACTCAAAAATGCACTCTATGAAACTTTAGATAAAAACCCCCAATTTCTCTTTTTAAATCATCAACCAAATTCCAAAAACGAGGATAGATTCATGAAATATAATCAAAACCGAGTAGAGAACAAAATCGCTTCAATCCGAGCTCCATAGCTCCAAATATGATAAAATGGCTGAAACCCCCGAAATATAGCTTCTGCCAGGTATTTACTCTTTGCGATCGTGGAAAATGTTTCGCGATCCCAAAGAACAACTTTTCTCAGCTCAGAATTGCCCTTCGCAATCCCGAAAAACCAATTGCGATCGCGAAGAACAAGTTGCCCAACTCCTCCAAACAGCATCTAGTATAATGGTCATAACCTATTGTACAAATCTCTAAATGACAAATGGTTTGAATTTCTGAAAACTAGACACCATTGATTACCACTTTTTCTTTTGGATCATCCACAAATTCCTCATAGATTGCAAGATATGAGCTTCCAAAGTCAGCCCAATGTAGCAGAAATTTATTTTTTGCGAACGCGAATCTGTCTCCGTGAACGCGATTCACCAACCCCTTTCACGAACACGATCTAATGTCCGCGATCGCGATGCACAATATTGTAGTCAAAAGCAGCAATTAAAATGTCTTAAAATGGGCCGAAACCACCCCAAAATTTACCCGAGCCCCTCAGGTCGGTCCGAACATAGCAACAAGACCCAAAATATATTACGGACCTACTCGAGGCCCCAAATCACATATAACAACATCGAAATGATGAATCGTACCACAATTCAAACTTAGAACTTTTTAAATCTTTCGATTTCCAAAACTCGTGCCGAACCATTTCAAATCATAAAGGAATGAACTCAAATTTTGCTCACAAGTCCAAAATGACATAAAGAAGCTATTCCAATTCTCGGAACCACAATCCGAATATGATATCCTCAAAGTCAACTCTCGGTCAAACTTATGAACTTTCCAAACCTTCAAATTCTCAACTTTCACCAATTTGCGCTGAAACCTTCTAAAAATATCCAAATGCCAAACCGAGCATACGCCCTAGTCTAAAATCACCATCCGGACCTAATGGAACCATCAAAACCCCATTCCGGGGTCAAATACACAAAAGTCAAACTTGTTCAACTCTTCCAACTTAAAGCTTCAAACATGAAATTCATTCTTCCAAATCACTTCCAAAAAACCTGAAAATCAAAATCGACGATTCATAAAAGTCATAGTACATCATACGATGCTGCTCAAGACTTCAAATAGCTTAACGGAATGCAAATGCTCAAAATTACCGTCTAGGTGGTTACATGCACTCACACTCAAAAGGATGTTCGATGCATGCAATTGAGATACCATATACTTGACCTTTATGTGAGTATCCACTAATGTGAGAACACTTGAAATAGGATCATATAGGGATTTGTTATTGGTTTGTAATGTAGGCTTGGGGACAGGTAGGATAATCATTTGGGATAAAAGTGGTTAATCCCTCCTTGAGCGTTCCATTGTATCCGCGTCTTCGGCGTTCAAACCATACTTCGGTGCTTGATCTTATTCGGGTCAATGTCCCTTTCTTTGCTTTGACTTGTTATTGAACTTTTAGGAGGTTCCACTTCCTTTCTTGAAGGTGTTCGTCTTTTCCTTTTGAGTTTTCTCCGGCTTTGCAAGAGTTTTTTTCCTTCTTTTGTTGGAGTTCCTCCTCTTGAATGTGCAGTTTTATCTTCTCTCTTTTTTTTTTCTTCTTTTTTTTTTGTTTTTCCTTCGAATTTGCGGAAGTTTTCTCCTTCTTGTTGGATTTTCTTCGGATTTTTCGGAAGTTTTCTCCTTCTTGTTGGATCATCCTTTTGAATATGTGGAGTCCTCGTTTTTCTTCTTTTTGAAGTCATTTCCTTGGTTGTCTTGGACTTTGCATCTTTTGCCTTTACATACTTGTCGCCTCCACTTAGGTATTCATCTGAAGTTACACGTTTACGGTGCGCTCGAGGAGGTTGGGCCAAGAGAGGGGTAGTGCATTTAGCACATGAAAGGATATAGGTTAAGATGTGGTTGTCCAAGAAAAGGCTTCAGGCTCAAAAGGGGAAATCCTAGGGATTGACGTCATTTGGTAGGCTAGAAAGGTTCAAACGGGTCAAAGAAGGCCTATGATCATTTCCTAAACCAAGCGTTACTTAGGATTTCACCTCAACAGACATTTGTGCCAAGTTCTAGATCTACAATGCAATGGAATGAATTTTAATCTAGGCTCACCACATAATGCGCATGAAACGATAAGGTGGGCTTTGTTCTTACCCTAACTGTAAGCATGCGAATTTTTTCTAGTGTCACTATGGTGTAATTAAGAGGTACAACAAGAGTCTATGGTTTACCATAAGTTTATCCTCTCCATCATACCATCATACCAAATAACATTTGCGCTTTCCCATGCATACTCTTAACTATGTTGGTACTAACCCAAGTCAATTTTTGATGAATTTTTTTTTCTTTTTGTTTTTTTTTCAACTGATTTTTCAATTTTTGATGAATTTTTTTTTCTTTTTGTTTTTTTTTTCAACTGATTTTTCAATTTTTGATTCTCTCTCTCTCTCTCTCTCTCTCTCTCTCTCTCTCTTTATATATATATATATATATATATATATATATTGAATTTTTGACTTAATCAATTTTTTTTGTTTTTTGAAAAATGAGATCGAACCCGAAGGTTTCCTATGTATCTCGTTGAAATGAGAACCACGTCAAGCGTAGTTCAGGAAGGGTAGAAAGATAATATTTTTAGATTTTCATTTCATTTCATTTTTTGAATTTCTGAATAAGAAATTTTTACTTTTGTGATTTTTGTTAAAGACAATTTAATGTAAAATTGGCTTTGCGGTTATCGTTCCGAAGCGATATCGGAGAATTGAATATTAGACGGGCTTTGTAGTTACCATTCTGAAGCGATATACAAAGATGTACCTGCATTCCAGTTATGTTATCACTTATCCTTGGTAGAATTAGATTCGAATTCCGTTTATTTACATTTCAACAGATGTTGTAATTATTTCGGTTCAGTTTTGTAAAAATCTAAATCTTAGAAGCTCATGATTTGTGCTACCAGTCCTTGGTAAATCCTTTGTATAATAGTTTAGTTGTATTATCATTTCTTCTCTTAATAAATCCCATTAAATTGGATAGTTGGTTATACGCTTACCTAGCGGGTTGGGTTAGGTGCCATCACGACTAGTTGGATTTTAGGTCGTGTCAAGTTGGATTTCTACTATTGGGTGCTTGATTCCTGTCTTGATATAACGTATAATCTCGAGTTATGAGTGTGTTGGCAGATATTTCATGTTGTTTAATTAAGGAACGAAGTTGATTTTTATATCTTGTTGATGAGTTTAGACTCTGGAAGATTAAGCGATTGCGTAGTAGCTGTGGATGTGAAAGGGGATAGAGAGATGTCAGCTTGAGGCTAAGCAGGTGGGTTATCACCTACGAGGTAATCTACGGATATGCGATCCTTATGATGTTGTGTGGAGGTTTTCTTTTCTACCAGTGGGTATAGGTGTTGTGATTTGAGTTCGGATTGGTTGAGAAAGTTGACTTGACCAGCACGAGGATGAATGCGACAATTGCAGATGATTTGAGATATTAGATGGTTTGTGTTACACGAGCTTACGGGTCAGTTTTGAAGGGAAGGTTAGGAATTCTTAGGCAACATGGACAGGTGCAGATGACTAGATGAGTACTATTCCTACTTGGTTTTGCCTGAGAAGAGTGTACATTCAGAAGGTGCACTGTGCTTTGATTTACGGATGCTTCATTAGTATTACGGTAATCGCCTGGTTGATCGACTGCTCATATTCAGAATCTTGTTATATGGCACGGAAGAATTATGAAAGTATTTCTCGTGGGATGATCGTGTATGAGAGATGTGTTAGACATTCGGGCGGTTAGAGTTGAGCTTATTCATGTTCTAATATGATCTATGTGTTACTCTTCTATGCTACGAGGGGTTGTGATTTGTTGGCTGTATGCACACATGGTATGGTTATGTTTGAGCCTTATAGCTTACTTCGTACGATTTGGTGATTTGGGGTGTGGAATGGTTGATTGCGCCTTGGTTATGGTCTTTCCTGGCTGTGGTATATTGTGTTGTTTGCTTCTCCATGGTTATGGTCATGCACTTTTGTACTTGGCCTCGAATTTCTTATGGTTGTTGATTTTGAGCATTGAAGACTCGAGATATTTCATATGGGTCGGTGTTTGGATGGGTCACATATTGTAGCTGGGCTATGATAGAATATGATCCTTTGTATTAGATTCGTGTGTTTTGGCTCTACGGTGTGATGGGTTCTTAGCATTGCATTGTGGTGGTATGTGTTGAGCTTGCGGGATGGTTCTCTCATTTGATTCATTTTTCATTTCTGGGTGTATTTTAATTGTTGCTTATTGGTGCACGGATTGCACGATTTGTGGCTTTAGGTTGTATTGGTGTGGCATGTCAGTAGGGCGGCTATATTTGATAAGATGAGGTCGTCGGACCTAGAGTGAGTGCTATCAGATCTAAATATAAGAAGTCGTCTTAGAAATTGGCTATAGCTCTTGCCGAAGGAGGGAGAGTTCCATAACTTGTTGATCTGATAAGAAGTTACGAGTTTCTGCATGTTTATTTTATCATCGGCAGTGTATGAATGTTTTAGAGCGAGGTTTTATTTGATATGAGGTTTGTTACAGGTACTGGGTTGGTTATCGAGCAACTACAGCAATATTGCTATAAGTATTCGAGTTATGTGGTATAACATGTGATTGTGTCTTGGGTGATGGTTATGGCTTGATGCAGCGTGTTCAGACTTATATAGTGTGTAGATGTGAGATTCAGGTCTTATAGAAAATTCTGGGTGTTGAAAAATTGGATTATAAGGTTTGTAGGCTCAATTTGAATTAAGGATCGTCAGCTAGGTGTTGTCGTCAGGCTTGAATGGATTTGGGTGACGTGGGATCACCCCGGGTATGTGCATGGTAAGGTTACACATTGATTTGACGGCTTAGGAACAACTCTTGGCACGTTCGAGGACGAACGTATGTTTAAGTGGGGAAGAATGTAACGACCCAACCGGTCGTTTTAAGCATTTGCATTTCGTTCAGCTATTTGAAGTCTTGAGCAGCATCGTATGATATATTATGACATGTGTGAATTGTCGTTTTTGATTTTTAGGTTTTTCTGAAGTAATTTGGAAGAATGAATTTCATGTTTGATGCTTTAAGTTGGAAGACTTGACCAAGTTTGACTTTTGTGTATTTGACCCCGGAACGGAGTTTTGATAGTTCCATTAGGTTCGGATGGTAATTTTGGACTCGGGAGTATGCCCGGTTTGGCAATTAGATATTTCTAGAAGGTTTTGACGCTAATTGGCAAAGTTGGGAATTTGAAGGTTTGGAAAGTTCATAAGTTTGGCCGAGAGTTGACTTTGAGGATATCAGATTCACATTGTGGTTTCGGGAATTGGAATAGCTTTGTTATGTCATTTTGGACTTGTGTGCAAAATTTGAGTTCATTCCGAGTTGATTTGATAGGGTTCGACACGAGTTCTGGAAATCGAAAGATCTAAAAATTTCTAAGTTTGAATTGTGGTACGATTCATCGCTTCGATGTTGTTATATGTGACTTGGGGCCTCGGGTAGGTTCGTAATATGTTTTGAGACTTGTTGGTATGTTCGGACGGGGTCCCGAGGGGCTTGGGTGAGTTTGGGGCAATTTTTAATTGCTGATTTTTGCCTACAGCAGTGTGCATCGCAATCGCGGACATTGGATCGCGTTCGCAAAGAGCAAAATGGGAGAAAGGGGTCTGTCAATCGCGTTCGCGAAAATAAAATTTCTGGTGCACAGCGCTGACTTTGGAAGTTCATATCTTGCAATCTATATGGAATTTGGAGAGAATCTAAAAATGAAAGTTGTAGCCCTTGGTGTCTAGCTTTCAAAAGGTCAAACCATTTTTCATTTGGAGATTTGCACAAATAGTAATGACCATTATACTAGAGGCTGTCTAGAGGAGTTAGGCAGCTTGTTCTTCGCGATCACGATTGATTTTCCGCGATCGCGGAAGGCAATTTTTCACCTGAGAAAAGTTTTTCTTCGTGATCGCGAAGCATTTTCCATGGTCGTGAAGGCTAAATACCTGGGCAGAAGCTATTTTCGGGGGTTTCGGCCATTTTTATCATATTTGGAGCTATGGAGCTCGGATTGAAGCGATTTTTGAAGTGATTTTCGCCATATGGATTGGGTAAGTGTTCTCTACTCGGTTTTGATTATATTTCTTTGGCATTTGGTTGATGATTTAAAAAGAGAAATTAGGGGTTTCATCTAAAGTTTCATATAGTGAATTTTTGAGTTTCGAACGTCGATTCGGAGTCAGATTTGAGTGAAAATAGTATGGTTGGATTCGTAATTTAAAGGGTTGTCGGATTTTGTGAATATTTTTGAGTTCCGAGGCACGGGCCAAGATTTGAATTTTTGGTTGATTTTGGGATTTTGATAAAAGATTCGACCTATATCGATTGGGTTTGTTTCTTTTGACATTATTTGATGTATTTGAGTTGCTTTTGGCTAGTCGCGAACCGTTCGGAGGTCGGTACGCACGGTGTGGCATTTTTTGGAGCATCGTTTGGCTTGCTCGGTATTGGATTTGGCTTGTTCAAGATAAGTAACACTTCTAAACTTGGTGCTTAGGGTATGAATCCTTGAATATACATGTTATGTGCTTAATGTTAAGGTGACGCACATGCTCGGTGAGGGGCGTGTGGGCGTGCATCGCGTGAATTATGACTCGGTTGATTATGTGATATTGTGCAGTTACTGAATCTTGTTTCTATCCATGAAATTGCCACGTGTTAGAGAAATTAAACTGTGAATCATATTAGAAATCATGTTTAGACTATATGCTTATTGTATTGGTACCTACTGAGGTCATCTCTACAATTGAGTTATTTGCTTAAATTGCATCTACATACTCAGTCATGTTCATTCGTTTACATATCATATTTCAGCTTTATTATCATTCGTTGTCACATCATATTGTTGTCATTATTGGGGCTGATTGGCATGAGATTTCTGAGCCCGAGAAACTGGAGAGATTGATGATTGAGTTGGGGCTTGAGGGCCAGATTTTTGAGTGATATTGATGGGATCAAGCTGCATGCTACAGCAAGTATTATATATATATGTGGATTGGGTTGCACATTGTAACAACCCTTATGGCTATATATATATGTGGATCAGGTTGCACGCTGAAACAAGCCTTATGGCTATGTGGATCGGGGTTGCATGCCGCTATAGACCTTAGGGCTATATGTGGATCAGACTGCACACCGCAGTAGGTTATATTAGCGCTTGGACAGGATCCGCCCCTTTGGAGTCTGCACACCCACAGTGAGCGCAGGTTCTATTGACTCATGATGGGATAGGGCTGCGCGCCGCAGCACGTGCCGTACAATGCTGAGTAACCGAGTGTGTTGAGTTATTAAGCGTGATGAGTGGGAATGTGAGATAGTGAGATGGAGTACTCTGAGAGTGTGGGTACATGAGTTCATCACTGTGGTGCATTGCATTGACATGTTTACTTGGCACACAGGCATAAAGATGCATTCCTTCATGTTACACGATTTTGTGACATTTATGACATTCACATGCACATTGACATGTAGGCATAGAGATGTACTTTCCTCAAGCCATCTTATAATGAGACTTCTTAACTGCTGTTGAAAGTTTTTGGGAAAAATCTCAATTTTGAAACTTACTCATGTTTTTGGTGTTTTCGGTGAAAGATTTGAGATTTATTGTTGTACTTGAAAAGCATGCCTATTTTCTGTAACTGTGAACGAGCTAAGCTATTTCTTGTACCATCTTTTGTTATATTGTTATGAATTTTTGCTGGTTATTGGAATTGGACTCTGACTGTTTTCCTAGCTCGTCACTACTTTCAACCTAAAGTTAGGTTTGTTACTTATGAGTAAATGGGATCGGTTGTACTCATACTACACTTCTGCACCTTGCATGTAGATGTTGGATGCTGAGGTTGCTGCGTACGGCAGGAGCTGGATATGGAGATGTACCTACGTTCTAGTTATGGTTATCACTAGCCCTTGGTAGCATTAGATTTGAATGATTTTCATTTACATTTCGACAGATGTTGTAATTATTTCAGTTTAATCTTGTAAAAATTTAAATCTTAGAAGCTCATGATTTGTACTACCAATCCTTGGGAAATCCTTTGTATAATAGTTCAGTTGTATTATCATTTCTTCTCTTAAAAAATCTCATTAAATTGGATAGTTGATTATTAGCTTACCTAGCGGGTTGGGTTAGGTGCCATCACGACTAGTTGAATTTTAGGTCGTGATAGTGTATTTCTTAAAATGTCCTAAAAATAAAAATACAAAAATTATTCAACTATGTGTGCAAATTAGGACTTCTTTGTGGTGAGGGCGCTTGGAACATGAGTTTAGTCTAAATTCAAAATCTTTGATTGAAGTAAGACGAACAAATCTTGTCGATACGTGAGGTATCACTCGAAGCTATAGGAATTACCCTTAAACTGATCTCGGTTTGCTGGAAAGCATATGGTGGAAATTCATCTGCACAAAATTATTTGTTGGTCCCAACCAAAGTCAAGTCAAAAATGATAATTGATCAATAAATCACAGTCTTTTTTTAAGCTCTTCAAAATTTTTAATATTCTATACAAAAAGCTACAAAACAGCAAAAATACAGAAAATAAAAGAGCCAAGTTTTGTTGATGGTGTAGTTAGATTTTGTTGTAACAGAACTTCGCACGATCTGACTTCCCACGGGGGGTTACCTAGGCAACCCACGTAGGGTCTGGTCCTAGTTTTGTAATAGAAAACCAAAAAAAAAACATTTCTATATATTCGGAACTACGCCGCCACTTGATTTCCTTTGGAGGAATATGTAGGTAATCCACATCGAATTCAGTCATATTTTGCAATCGAACTACGTTTTGGCTTGATTCCATTGGGATATGTAGGCAGTCTTAGTTAGACCCGGCCATATCATTTCTATTCTATCATTTATGCATCTACTGCCTGCCCGTATCATTAATAACAGAGCCCTTTTCATCAATTTCTTACATAGAAAAAAATATAGCTTCATGCTTTTCCAGGGAACCCTCCTGAACAATTGGCATTTCATTTCAAAACCAAACTTTCCAGGTGCCCTCCTAAGAAATAGGCATTTATTTGCAAGTTCAAATTTTCCAGGCGCCCTCCTGAATAATGGACATTTAATTTCAAATTCAATTTTACAGGCGCGCACCTTCTAATACTGGTATTTTTGATTTCAAATGCTCTGATATCGCGTTGGACCGGTACACAGCCCGGATTTCCTTTTTTCATCCAAGTGCTCTGATAACTTCGTACCGGTACCCAATCCGAATTTCCTTCCAAAATCCAAAGTGCTCCGATCACTTCGGACTGGTATTTAGCCCGGACCTCTGTCGAATTAGAGTTCCAACCCAGGACCCTATTTCATTCAAAAATCATCATTACATACAATCGTTGCTCAAACCACTATAATCCATTCCTCAAATCAAACGGAAGCATAATTCACACCTCGTCACCACAACGTGGAATTCTCTTCTGGCAAATAAACTAGGGCAGATTTTGAGGACGAACATCGAGTTTTCCAACAGCAATCAGCGGCACGTCCCAACTATCATTCTTACGTCCCATTGACATGGGGTGTGTAAGTGATCCGAATCCTCATAGACATATTAAACCCAGTATCATCACAACTTGACGTTGGGGCAACTTTCAAAATCAAAAATTAATTCATCCCATGGCCTTCTCAAATCGCAATCGGCCTGATTCTCCTTACATACGAGATTTGTAGGAAAACTCAACACAGAGCCCGGCCACATCCACATCAAGATCCTTTCAAGCCAATCCACCTGTCATCCAACACCCACATCCCAGTGATACCACAGTCCGATATGGGGGCAATCTTTGAAGAAATGTCGAGATCACACGAACATCTTTGTTCTGGAACATCTGTCTTCCACTCCATGAGACTACGAGTCACAAGTAGTAATCAATTGCATCCTAGAACTACACACGACCTGATTCTCGTGCAACCCGAGATATGTAGGCAACTCAAACACTAAAGTTCGGTCACAATCTTCAAAACATCCTTCATTCCCCACATTGTCATGTCAAGTCAAAATTGAATATGGTGTCGATTTCCTTGCCTGAAGACTCTTACATCATCTATGGTCAAAGAGGGGCAGATATTGATACCCAATTTTGACCCTCCATATTTTAAAATTAACTTCTGCAGGCTTCCTAATAAAAAAAAAGATAAAATATAATATTTTGCACATTATTTAACTCTTATACAATTTATTGATAATTATTTTTATTTTCTTAATATATAAAATTTTTTATCATTTTATTGCAATTAGTTAAATATTACCATTTTTATGCATTTTTGTGCATTTTTTCTAAAAATCAAAATATTTTATTGATTATTGTCATATTTTTCAAATATTAGGATATTCTATCAATTTATTGTCTTTCTAAAAATAAAATAATAATTACTGCAACACCATTGCAATAGTTGGCATTTTAAATATTACACATTTTACAATTAAATAAACATTTTTCAATTCTTACAACGCTGTCTGTTAATTATTTGGAAGTTAGTTGAATTTAATTCATAAATACAGATCGAGTCCAGTCAAACCTAATGTCCCGTCAACGTCCGATGTCACAACGCAAGTGATGTGACATGACATATGACACGACGTGACATATGATGTGACTGGACATTTGACATGACCTTTGACATGACTAATCAATAATTTTATACATTGGGCAATAACCATGAGGCAAATAATGATGGTATTCTTTATCCAATGGGTAAAAGAGGGTCATTTGTTCAATCTTACACACTACACACTACACACCCCACTTATTTATTTTCCCATATCAGATATTAAAAAGGCTAACCCTAATACATTATCACCTCTCATTCTCACATTTTGGAGAGCACAACCGCCTCCCCTAGACTCTCTCTCTCTCAACGCCTCTTTGCTGCCAGCGTCCACCGGCGACCACCGGCTGGGGAATGGCGACTAGCCCTCTCATTCTCATACTCCAGCAGCCGCACACCCCAAATAATGGGGCGGCTGATGCCTCTCTCAACCTCCATCTCCGCCACGCTTAACCACCGGCAAGCCATACCTACACTGCATCATCTTCTCTCTCTCTCTCTCTCTCCCTCAGACCCTCTTTCTTTTTCTTTTCCTAGATCTCTCTTCCTTTCCACGTCGGCCGTATCCATTTGGCTGAAAAATTAACACCAGCTGCGATATTTTCCTTATTTGTACAGATCTGGGAGAGGAGAGATGAAAGAACTAGCAAAATCACTAAAAACTTCTCGCCGGAATATAGTCAAAATTTCGCCGGCGATGTACTGCTTCTTTATCGGAGAATTTCTCTTAAGTCTATTTGAGTGGTTGTTCATGTTTTTGGTTTGTTCCTGCCTTGCCCTGTACTGGCGATTTTCTTGTTTCCGTCATTTGTTTTGTTGCTTAAGGTGCTGCTGCCCCATTGGCTTTAACTGTGTTTGACCATAGCGATTAATTCATTCTGTTAAAGGTGCACAGATCCAAAGTTTTGGGACCCTTGTTTCTTGCCGGACTGTATTGTTTATTATGATCCCATTTGATTGTCCGCTAGAATTCGTTAGTAGACTGATTTTTGTTATCAAACAAGTACTACTAGGCTGATGAGAATAATTTTTGAGGCCATGACACCCCGTATGACCCTTCAGACTGGGCCCTAATAATGAGGCGATGATGATAAATATCAATAAAGAAAAAAGATAGAACGCGAACCAACAACCTATGGAGGACAACACGGTTGGCCACCAGAGTCGCTACCGGGGCGGTTCCCATTCTCATGTCTAAACGGATGTTAAAAATATATATATCTTAGTCTCTTATATTATTTTTTAAAGTACTTTCAAAACTATTTTTCAAAAATAATTTTCCAAATATATTTTTTTAAACAATCTTTAAAAAAAAAACATTTTAAAATCATTTCAAAAGCAATTTTCCAAAAACATTTTTAAAACAAAAACCACTTCAAAAACATGTCACTTTATTAGCTTATCTTTTATGTTATATTATTTTGCTAACAATTTCACTTCTCTTGTATTGCGAGGTACTTTCATACAAAGTCGCTTTTGGAAGACGATATTTGGAGAAGGATTGAAGACAAATCGCACTTGAATCCCCTCTTCGTATTTCTCGTTCTCGTATGCACCCAAAACGTAAAGTATAATAAAATCGTAGATAAAAGTTGTGTTTGCTTGCCTGCTTGGATATTTACTTACATGATAAACACTTAGGGTGGATTGCATTTAGTTAATAATCTGATTTACCTATAATGTCGTGCATTAGATAATTTGTGAAAATTGTATGTATGCTTAGGATGTCAAATATATTTTTACTTGGTGGATTAACTAGGATTGACATGCACATAATCGGTTAGATTGGTTATATACTTAAGATAAAACATGGAATCTTCTTCCATAAATATAAAAAATAAATTATTTTCTCAATGTTTTACTAGCACGCTTTTCGAACCTCTATGTATGTAAGTTATTCTTTAATTAATGCGCTTCGGATAAGCATAATTTATAAAGACATTATAATTGAATTGTTGTGCTTTTATTTGAGAGACTTGGGTCTTGTAGTCATTTGGGCTTGGCTCACATAATTTTTTGTTTCAAGATCATGACTCGAGAGATAGTCTTTAGTTACTCATTGAATGATAACTCATTTTTGTTAGCGCGAACACTCCTTCATATTGATACAATAGTTTTCTATGACAAATATTTTTTATACATTCTTCCTATACCACATTCATTCCTTGTCTCTCACATCAATTATTTCATTTCATTCATCATACATTAAGATTATTGGGAGGTAACGCTTTGAGGATAACTCCTTTCCATTCTTGGTCAATTACTTCGGTTTGAGTTTCCTTCTAATCCTTCACTCCAAATAGATAACTATTGTACATGAATCAAATTCTCTCAATCACATTTTTATTAATATTCAATTAGACAATTTACACATACTTCACGTATCATTACATATTCTCTTATAATTTCATTTCTTTAGCAAACTTCTTACACTTGTTCATTCATTTCAAAATAAATTCTTTCATATGTTATTCATTAAATCAAAAGTGCAGGACGTAGCGTTTGTACATCCTTCAACCTCGTCTTGTATTGAATTTCGTACTTTAGTCACATACATACATTGTTCCCTTCACATACTTAACCTATTCTTTAAAATAGCAAATTCTTTTCTTTATCTTGTACTCCGATTTTCAAATGTAAATCATTTAATACACTTTATTCATTTACCTTTTACTACATGTGCATATAGATATAAAATATTTTATTATTCGCTTGCCAAAATTAATTGTCCTTTATTTAATTTACTTTCTTAATTTTGTGTAAATGCTAAACCAATTGTTTCTTATCCTATTCATTAAAAAAAATACTCGAAGGTGATTCTCTCCCACTTATGGCCAGTCACTTTAAAGTATGTTTTCCTTCCTTGTAGTCCATCACTCAAAAAAGTTTATCTTTGGACATAAACTAAATTCTTCCAAGTGCATTCTTTAATTACAATTCATATGGTTAATTTACAAAATACTTCACTTGTTACTACATATTTGCTTTGCATTATGTCAATTTACAAAAAATATAATTCTCACACACTTCATCCTCCTTTTGTATATAATTTATCATACATAGACATTTATCTTTCACCATGTGACATTCTTGTTCAATCACTCTTCATTCAAGCTACTTTACCGTTCTTTGTATATAACAAATTTATCATTCTTTTGAACCTTTCCTCATTTATTTGATTGAGTCCATTGGAACCACATTTTGTGGATCTTGAGGGATGCCTACCACCTTCCTTCGAGATAACTTGAACTCTTACTCAGAATCTCAATGGTTTTCGCAGACTATAATCAAATGTATATTGCATAGAGTAGTATAGGTGTCCTAGAATACCTTAAATACTAGGTGGCGACTCTGTTGGGGATATTTCAGGTTCTAACCACAACGGACTCGATCAATTACTTGAGGGATTACAGGTTCTCCAATAATCCAATTTCTCTTCTTCTGTCACATGTTTCAAGTCATATGTTCCCTGCTTCAAGTTGTATACTCTTTGCTTCAAGCTGTATATTCCTTGCTTTGAGTTGTATATTCTCTGCTTTAAGTGGTATATTTTGTGCTTCAAGTTGTATGTTCTTCGTCGCATGTTTCAAGTAGTCTATTATTTGTCATGCGCTTCAAGCGGTACGTTCTTTGTCATTTGCCTTGAGTTGTATATTCTTTGCCATGTGCTTCAAGTCGTGTATTCTCTGTTGCGCTTTAAGTGGTATATTCTTTATCATGTGCTACAGGTTGTATATTCCATTTCACACGCTTCAAGTTGTATTTTATTTGTCATGCTCATGTTATATATGCTTTTACACATGCTATGTTGTATATGCTTTCATAGAGGCCCATGTTGTATATGCTTTGTCACATGCTTTGGTGCTGCCTTATTGAATTGTCATCACTTTGCTATCGACACTTGGTTGCACACAATCATACACAATTCATGCGAGGATTGTCTTTTCACCCCTCCAAACCTTCTTTCAAAACTCCTTGGTTTCAGAGATTGGCAAACGAGGTTAACTATGTACCGTCTTGCAGTTGTCCTTAGCTCATGTCCGAATTTAGGTAAATCTTATCTTAGAAATCCTAGGTCACTGTACACACGAACTTGCAGCTTGCTTTAGCTGAATTAGTCCTTGCATATCCTTTACTCTCTACTTATTCTTTGTATATTTGTTATATATTCTTTGCACACCATTGAATTGTATTCTTCATCTATTACATGTACATTCTATTTGTTATCCACTATTAGGTTCTTTTCTTCTAACTAAACTCCGGTTGACTTGTGTTGAACCTTGACCTTTCAAATACACATACCCATTCCAGTATTCATGACCATCCACCATAATCATATCATCATTCGGACTCTACCATCCTTTTCAAAGATACGTCAATCTAGCTTGATGCATCTTCCACTGATTTGATGTATTCTTCTCAACAAACCTCACACTAGCACTGACTTCCGTCATTTGAGACAAATCCATGCGTTACGCTACCATCTATGTCTCATTCAAAGGTTACCAGTATCCACCCACCCACTCGGGATTTCACACTCGTAATCACACTTCTTCTCTAGGAACAATCGATCATTCTTGATAACCATACATATCTCTTAACTCCAGTATTTCGCCGGACTAAGTTTTGACTTGATTCTTGCCTCGCCAGGATACGTAGGCAATCTTACGTAAGGGTTCGATCTCCCCACCGTTTCAAATTAATTTCCTCCGCACTGAAAACTGGGGCAGTTCTTTGGAACAGTGCAATGATGCTCTCAACCCAGAAATCTCCGAGAGTGTCAACCAATTTTAATCCAAAATCCAAACATCAAAAGACCATGCCAACCTAGATAAGGAAGAAAGATTATTTAGACCCTGGATCAAATAGTACCAAGCATACCTACGACAAATAGAAACAATACATGTGATCATTGCATCAGAGGAGACTGCCTCTAGTCTGGCTAAGTGCATGAGTAATCTAGTAGAATATATAAAACCACTACAGCTATTGTTTGAAATAAAATAGACATAGATAATAAACATGATAAGAACGAGACTTCAGGTGTTGCATACCGAAGTATGGAAGGCAGCTCACCAGTAAGTTCCCGTGTACTGTGTCTATGCGCCCGTATAACCACTTGAAGTACCTATCTCAGTACTTGCGCAATATGACTATGTAAATCAACGCATACCCAGTAAATATCTAGTTTAACCTCGACGAAGTAGTAATGAGGGGTCGAATAATAATGTACATAGATTAATCATGCATGAAACACAACAAGTAGCAACGAGACAGATAAGTATCAATAATAAAACTTCTAGACAAGAATTATTACAAAGTCTTTAAATACCACAACTTGCCTTGAAGGCACAAGATAAACTGTTACCAATACCAAATCAAATCTCAAGTATTACGCACGAGTCTGCCGAAGTGAACGGCCTGATCCCATAAGAAATGTGTTACATGATATCGCTGAGGCAAACGGCCTGGTCCCATAAGAATAATTTACAACACTGCCGAGGTGAACGGCCCGATCCCATAAGAATATTTACAACATTGCCGAGGCAAACGACCCGTTCCCATAAGAACCAAGAAACTCTCTCACTCGCAAAGAATACATGCGGGTCGAGAAGACACGGAACTACGGTTCACCAAATATTTCACAAATCTAAAGTAAGAGACTCAGTCAATGTATTTATTCTTGTCTCACTCTTAGTCATTATCCAAATAATCAATCAAACAAGTTTAATTCAAATAGTACATTTAAGGTAAATGATATGGATCTAAATCTATCCGGACATAAACATGAATGTAGCTACACACAGACTCTCGTCACCTCGTGCATGCATAGCACCCACAACAAATAAGACACAACAATTAAAATACCTACAAGGATAATTTCCTTTTACAAGATTAGGAAAGAGACTTACCTCGCGTCCAAGCTCGCTACTCGGCTCTCAAACCTTAGTAGTAGCCTCAAATTGATGCCTAGCAACACTAAAATAGTCAAAGGACGTATAAACCAATTAATATATGCTCAAAAGTTAATAATTTAACTATTAGAGTAACTTTCCAACCTAACTCGTAAAGTCAACAAAAATCAACCTCGGGCCCACATGCCCGAATTCCGAAATTTGACAAAGATAAACGTTACCTATGACCTTACAAAGTCAAACATATAACTTATACCCAATTCCATAATCAATTTTGTGGCCAAATCCCATTTTTACTAAACCCTATGTTCTTCAACAAAAATCCAAAATTCCTCAAATTTCTATGTCAAATTCTACCCATAATCTATATATTTAACTCACAATGGGTAGAAATCAATAACCTTATGATGCTTGGTGAACACCCTCCTCCAAAGAGCTCCCAAATCGCACAAGCCAAGTGAAAAGTGGGGAAAAAGAGCCTAAGTTCCGAAACAAATAGGTGAAAACGAGCTGCAGATGTCGCATTTGCGACATGGGGTTCACAATTGCGACCCTAGCAATTTTGAAGGATAGCCTGAACTAGCTCAGTCACAAATGCAACGAATGACATCGCATTTGCGAAGTCTCAAGGAGTGAACCCAGGTGCGACAAATGGTCCTCAATGACGAGTTGTCTAGACTCCAAGTCTGGTCGCAAATGTGACACCGGCTAGTCCACTGTGTTACAATGACATTTGCGATAGAAACCTCACAAATGCGAACCGGTTCTCACATTAGCGAGACCTGCAGCACAAGCAAAGAGCCAGCAAACACTAAAAGATGTTCAAACACTCCAAAACAAATCTAAAAGTCACCCGAGCCCCCCGGGCGCCATACAAATCATCCACCCAAGTCTAGAAACATCATACGAACTCGCTTGCAAGATCAAAACACCAAAATAATGTCCGGAACCGTGAATCGGCCACCAAAATGCATATAAATCACATTGAAACTCAAGAATCGCTATGATCACCACCAAGCGTCTGATTACTACCAGAACAACTCGGAACGATGCCAAACCTTTCAAGCAAGTTCTAAATGACGAAGCAGATCTATTCCAAGTGACGAAACCAAAATCAAGACCCGATAGCCATAAAGTCAACTCTTGGTCAAACTTAGGCAATTATAAACCTCCAAAATCGCCAACTTTCGGCAAAAGGAGCCAAGTCAACCTAAGAGCCTTCAAATCCAAATTCGGGCATATTTCCAAGTCCAAAATCATCACACAAACCTATTGGCACCTTCAAATCCGAATTCCAAGGTCATTTATTCAACAAGTCAAACTTGGCCATCTTAGACCACGATATGAAATTAAGTGTTCCGAATTCAACCCGAACCATTCAAAAAAAACCAACCATCCCAGAAAGTCATATGACAGGTTAACTAGAGAAACATGGATCTAGAAAGCAAAACGACCGGTCGGGTCGCTGTATATTCACACAAGTATAATAACATCATACAAACTTGGTCGCTACCTCAAATCATTAAAACAACATCAAACACCAAGAATCGGTCATCAAAACTCAAGATTTCAACTTAAAACTCAACTTTTTGACAATTTTCACATAATGTGCCAAAACTCCCTAGGGTCACCCGGGACCCCAATCAAACATGTGTACAAGTTAAAAAATATCATACGAACCTATTAGAATCGTCAAAATACCGATCCGAGGTCGTTTACCAAAAATATTAACCATGGTCAACTCTAGCCTCATTTTATGTCAAATTATATTTTTTTTTAAAATTTCACATAATAGCTTTCCGAAAAATGATACGGACCACGCACGCAAGTCATAGCTCATCAATATAGCTACGGGAGGTCTCGAAACATGAAACAATATGCTAGTACTCAAAATGACCTATCGGATCGTCATATGTAATATCAAGCTCTAAACATCAAGTAGGGGCATCAAATTCCGATAAGCATGAGGAATAATACAATTCTATGCCTGCATATCTGATATACATGCCAAATCAACAAAATATCTTAGTTTAAATATCAAGTATACGTGATCTCAGCACATTTAGAGTGTTTGGCACATAGTTCCCCTCAATCATAGTCTCCTCGCTCTCACGATTCATAGCAAGATGCCCATGGAGCCTCACACGCACACGTATACACACTCTCAGCATTGTACGGGTGCCTGACATAAGTCACTCACCCATCATGTAACATGTGCCTGCACTCACAAGGCTCAAAGACCATAGATTATCACCTGACTCCGAAGGGGCAGATCCTAGCCCAAGCGCTAATCGGATCAAAGTCATCGATCATCATAACACAGCCCAAATGGCCTGGTACACGCGTCACCTCACTATCAATACCACTCAACCTAATATGGGGCCTGGCGTATGCCTTACCTCAATATCATTATCAATATGACTCTATGGCCCTAACTTAGTCATTAATCCGCTCAGATCTAAATATGTCGACATCTTATAGTATAAAAATTAATATACTACATGGATTATGCCAATGTGATAGAAATCCACTCAAAACTATGTCACAACAGGTAAGGATGCTAAAAACATGTGAAAATAACATATAAGAAGTATAGAAAGATGGTGATATAATATGCATATATAATATCATGATTGAAAAGAATGACTACGGCTAAGACAAATAGCTCAATATAGCAAAAATAGCCCTATCATTCCTCAACAAGTAAGTAAATAGCCTAGACATAATTTCTAACATGAATAATAGTCCACGCAGTCATTCAAGTGGAGAAAACACGATATCAAAGAAGCATATTAGCAAAATAGGGCATATAATGGACTAAGAACTACCCGGATCATGAATAACCATGGTGCATATGCTCATCACCTCGCATATATGTCACCCCCAACACATGACAAATATCACAATCAACGGGGAAACTACCCTCAAACCAACCATAGGCAAGATCCTTACCTCATCTGGGTTAGTCTTCAACCTCAAATAGTGTCAAAACCTCAATTTAACCATCTAATCATACAAGTCCAATCCACACTTCATCTAAGGAAGTCAAAAATGTCATGGGAAACGATCTCAATCCATAAAGCTTCGATCTTTGAAGAAATTCTCAAAAATCAACAAAAATTAACTAGGGCCCACGTGCCCAAAATTTGAATCCAATACGAAAATTTGATGATCCATAACCTGTCGAGTCCAAATATGTAATTAGTTTCTAAAATCGAGACCAAATTGGTACTCAAATCCTCAAATTATACTCTCTTAAAGTGTAGGCAAAAATCCCAAGTTTCCTTTCAAAATTCAAGTGAACATTACTTACCTCCAATGAGGTAGTGAAACCGGTCTTCAAAATCTCTTCATCTCGAAGTCTAGGGCTCAAAATATAAAATAATAGACAAAGTCCCAAAATTGGATACATAAATAGTCTTTCTTAGAGTACACTATGCGAACGCGACCTCAGTCCCGCATTCGTGAAGAACAAAATAACCAAGCACCTAAAACTTTCATCGCGAACGTGACATGCACCAATGGGGATGAATGCCTGAATTGCCACCAGATGTACCTTCCTCAGTACCTGTACAATTAGTGCAGAAGCATAGCATGAGTACGTAAATCAGCACGTACCCAATACGTATCTAATCTAACCTCGAAGAATAGTGATGAGGATCGACATCGACACTAACTAGTGGTCAATACATAAAGTACAAGAATTATAAATAGGCATAAAATACAACAGTAATAATGGAATAAGAAACGGTAAATAACATGATCCTTTTAATATAATGACAGTTTAAAATCTTGAAATATCATGTGCTATCTCAAAAAAAAAAGAACCATCAAGTAAATATCATGTGACGACCCGGCCAGTCGTCTCATGAGTTACCACTCCGTTTTCCCCGTTTCTACCTTATTGTGCTTCGTTAGCCGTGCTTTATGTAATCAAGTTGAGTAGTTTGAGTGCGGGGTGGATTTAATAAGAGACAAAGCACTTAGTCTCTTTCAAGAAGGTTTAAACCGGAAAAGTCAACCGGATGTTGACTTTTGGGTTAGAGGGCTCGAATGTGAGTTCCGATGGTTCAGTTAGCTTCGGGAGGTGATTTATGACTTAGGTGATAGGAATTGGTTTTGGAGGTCCGGTAAAAAATTAGACTTGAATTGGTGGAGTTAGTATTTTGGCGATTTCCGGTTATTAGGCGAGAATTTGATCCGAGGGTCGGAATGGAATTCTGAGAGTTGCTATAGCTTTGTATGGTGATTTCGAACAAAAATTATTGAATATCAAAAAGTGGGTCCGGGGCTCGGGTTTTGCTAATTTTGGGATTTCTTAGTAATTATTGATTGTTTTCGCGTGGGCTTTGTTCCCTCAACATATTGTGACGTAATTGTTCTGAATTTGGATAGATTCGACGCACGTGGAGGCCAATTCGAAGGGCAAAGGCATTGTGGGCTAGAAATTTAGCCGGTTCGAGCTGAGTAGTGATTGTAAATGATGTCCTGAGGGTTCGAAACCCTGGATTTGCACATCGTAGTGCTATATTGAAGTGAGGCACACGCTCGATAATGAGCGTGGGGTCGTTTACTACTGGGACTGTGACTTGGTCCGTCCCGATTGATAATTTTTACTACATATTTGATTGAAACCTATTTGATATCATCATGTTTTGGGCTGATTGCCATATTTGGGCTTCGTGCCAATTGTTTGAACCCTCTAGGGATTTTTATCACTATTTCCTCACTATTTGTACTTATTACTTGAACTCAGTCATGTTGTTTCCACTGTTGTACAACTCATCCACTTTTTTTTTTACTCAGATTTAAGATTTACACAATATTTTAAATGATGTTTTGGGCTGAGAACTACTGTTTTACTATGCCCGAGGGGCTTGTGATGATTTTCTGGCTGAGTGCGGCCGAGGGCCAGATGTGAGGTCTTACTGAGTGATATGAGGCCGAGTGCTTGAGATACTGTATATACCCCACGAGGTGGCTTGATTGATATGAGGCCGAGGGCCTAGATGTATGCCACGAGGTGGCTTGATATAGCTTGGGCCGTAAGGGGCCTCTCCCGGAGTCTGTACACCCGCAGTGAGTGCAGGGTACCCAGAGATAATATAGTTGGTAACAATGACAACTGTAGGTTACGGTTGGTAACAATGACAACCGGTAACCAGAGATATTACAGTTGGTAACAATGACAACTGTAGGTTACAGTTGGTAACAATGACAACTGTAGGTTACACTTGGTAACAATGACAACTGGTAACCAAAGATAATACAGTTAGTAACAATGACAACTGTAGGTTACGGTTGGTAACAATGACAACCGGTAACCAGAGATATTACAGTTGGTAACAATGACAACTGTGGGTTACTATTGGTAACAATGACAACTGGTAACCAGAGATAATACAGTTGGTAACAATGACAATTGTAGGTTACAGTTGGTAACAATGGCAACTGGTAACCAGAGCTGGGAAGATTTTTAAATGATTTCTTACTGATTTACTGTTTTCAAATAATGATTTACTG